>CAUYUJ010015350.1:127500-135000 GCA_963575745.1 Prorocentrum cordatum
CAACAACTGCCAAAATCCTAAAAGCATCCATGGATAATCAATGACGTTGGCCTCTTCGGGCCTTCCTGGAGGCCCTCGTAAGGGGGCCCTGTTTCCGTCTCGGAGACCTCTTGGGGGCCCCTTGGGCCGTCTTGGGCCATCTTGGAGCCATCTTTGGCTGTCTTGGTCGGCTCCTGGCCCGTCTGACGCCGTCGGAAGCCACCTTTGGGGGCCTCTCTGGGCCGACTTGGGGCCCTCTTGGGGTGCCCAGGTCTGTCTTGGAGGCCATCTTGGGCGTCTTGGAGGCCTCTTGGGCCGTCCTGGGGCCATCCTTGGGCCGTCTTGGGGCCCTCCTGGGTCGTTCTGGGGCCATCTTGGAGGCCTCTTGGGCGATCTTGGGGCGATCGTTGGGGACTCTCGGGCCGTCTCGGGCCATCGCAAGGCCGAACGAAGCAATCGCCAAGCTCCTTCAGCAACCTTTGGAGCATCACTGATTGGGGCATCTTCTGGCCTTCCTGGAAGCCCTCTTGGAGGCCTCATGGGCCGTCTTGGAGACTTCTTGGGGGCCTCTTGGGCCGTTTTGGGCAATCTTAGGGCCCGAACCTACTGGCCTCCAGCCCATCCCGCCACCGCGCCTGGCTTGTGGGTATGAAGCCTCTTGGATGCTGTTTGGGATCTCGTGGGAAGCCTCCCAGGGGCCTCTTGGAGACAATGTTGAGGCCTCCTGGGGGCCGCTTGGCGGCCTCTTTGGGCCTCTTTGGGGCCTCTTGGGGCCTCTTTGGGGCCTCTTGGGTGCTTCTTGGGGCCTCTTGGGCGCTTCTTCGGGCCTCCTGGGGGCCTCTTGGGGTGGAAGGCTCGGATGTTCGGTTCGTGTTCCCTCTCTTGGGCTCCTTTGGGGGCCGTCTTGGGGTCCTCATGGGCCGTCCTGGGTACATCTTGGGCCGTCTTGGGGTGCTTTTAGGCCATCTTGGAGTCCTCTTGGGGGCCTCTTGGGCCGTCTTTGGGTGGTCTTGGGGGCCTTTAGGGCCGTCTCGAAGCGTCGGAAAACATATAAGGCGAGAACGCCCAAACCCCTCCTGAGCCCAAGGAAATCAACAATTTGTGCATCTGGAGGCCCTCTGGGGAAGCCTCTTGGAGGCAACGTGGGGCGTCGTGGGGGCCTCTGCGGCCATCTTGAGGACAAGTTGGCCGTCTTGGAGCGATCTCTTGGCGATTCGGGGCCCTCTTGGACCATCTTGGGGGCCTCGTTGGGCCCTGTTGGCCCGTCTGGCTAGCTCGATTTTCTCCCAACTCCCGAATTTCCCGCTCTTCGATTGTGTTCGAAACGTGGGCTCCCAGGCCCCTCGGCCGCTCCCCCGTTGCTGGGTTTACCTTGCAGATCGGTTCTGAAAGCCCCCCGAGGCCTAGGATGCCACCCAGAGACCCACGGACGATGACAGAGCGGCTCCTCCGTCTGATTCGATGCGCCAGCTGTCTGGGATTCCTCCCTCCTTCCTCTTCTGCCCCGCCTCTCCGAGGCGGGGACTTTTTTCAACCACGCCGCTGGGGGGCGATCGACCTCAGGGGACCTCGGCAGGCAGTGGATATGGGCACAACATATGAATCGGGGGGGACGAGGAGGAGGAGGAGGAGGAGGAGGAGGAGGAGCACGAGGCTGGGAGGGGGCAAATATATCCATGCCCATCGCCTGCCGAGGTCCCCGCAGGTCGATCCCCCAGACGGTGGCGTTGGATGCATGTCTCGCACCGGATTGCCGGCGTCGGCGTCGTCGCCGCCCGACCCAAGTGATCCTCGTTGTTCGTTTCTGAGATCATCATTTGGGGACACCCCGGAGCGCTCTCGGCCAGGCGCAGCTGCTGGGGAGTAACCTTCCTCCTCCTCCTCCTCCTCCCCCTCCTCGTCGTCCTCCTCCTTCTCCTCCTCCTCCTCCTCTTCCTCCTCCTCCTCCTCCTCCTCCTCCTCCGTCCCCCCTCCTCCTCCTCCTCCTCCTCCTCCTCCTCCTCCTCCTCCTCCTCCTCCTCCTCCCCCTCCTCCTCGCGCTCGCCCGGGAAAAGGCCGCCGTGGCGACGTGCGTCTGCCGCCTGTTCGGCCTCAGCGTTGCCATCTCCCAGCAGATCGGGCTGCTGCTGTGCCGCGCCCTCGGGCGGGGGGTACCGCCGGGGGGTGAGGGTGGACGTGGCCAGGCGGTGGAATAGGTTTTCCTGGACCTGGCCAGGCGGTGGATATCGATGTTTGTTTGGAAGTGGTGAATGCATGTCTATGCTATAGTTATACATGTGTACATACATGTATACATGTACGTCCGTCCGTATGCTTGCCTGTCCGTATGCCTGCCTGCCTGCTTGTCAGTCTGTACATATGTATGTATGTATGTATGTATGTTTGTATGTATGTATGTATGTAGGTAGGTAGGTAGGTAGGTAGGTAGGTGGGTATGTATGTGTGTGTATGTATGTATGTATGGATGGATGTATGTATGTATGTATGCATGATTGCCTGTATGCATGTACGTATGTATGTGTATATATATGCACAGATGTATGCATGTATGCATGTATGTATGTATGTATGTATGTATGTATATATGTATGTATGTATATGTGTGTATGTATGTATGTATGTATGTATGTATGTATGTATGTATGTATGTATGTATGTATGTATGTATGTATGTATGTATGTATGTGTATGCATGCATGCATGCATGCATGCATGTATGCATGTATAGGTATGTGTACGTATGTGTACGTATGTGTACGTGTGTGTGAATGCATGCATGCATGTATGTACGTATGCATGTATGTATGTATGCATGTACGTATGCAACTGCAAGCACTCATGTCGAGGAGGTCCTTACTGATCACAAGCTTTCTCATACATCTACACATTCACACATAATCGTGTATGTATAATGCATGTTCTCCAAAAGATACTTGCACTTAGGGTTTCTGACTTCTGCTCTGAGGAACCGAGCGTAATGGTCGGTCTGGCGACTAGGTAATCGCCGTCGCCGCCACGTCGCCGCCCACTGAGGGGCGGTCTGGCGGCCATGTCGTCGCCGTCGCCGCCCCGTCGCTGCCTCGTCGCCGCCCGTCGTTTGGGCATGTCGGGCGGTCTGGCGGCTAAGCCGTTGCCGTCGCCGCCTCGTCGCCGCCCGTTGTCAGGGCCTGACCGTCGGTCTGGCGGCGATGTTGTCGCCCTCGCCGCCCATCGCCGCCTCGCATAGATTGCACCGCATCGATTTTTTATAGCAAGGAAGTCGGATCTACCACCCCCGCCCCCCTGGGATGGGTTTGCTCTACACAGAATGTGGCCCAATCGTTAATTCTGAGTGTGAAATTCACACAACTTACGGGGACCGCTTACCGGCCCTTTTCCATCATTGCGCAAGAACTCTTCGCACCATCGTTGACAGACACCACACGCGCGCGGCGTCGCGCGCGCGTATGCCAACATCATGCAAACACCTTCGGTGTTGCGCGGGTTTCAAGATCGAGGTTCCCGGGTCGCATGGCGCCATTTAGAGTGCTCCACATAAATTACACCACGTTGATTCTCCTTTCTAAAATCAGGATTGGGGTCGATCCCCCATTGCCCGCGGGGTTAACGGGTCACTTTTTCGCATTGCAATTTGCATGCGATCTTGCCTCATCGTCCATCCTAGAGATGAAATGATACCATCCCAGCCAGGTTGGCAACGCCCCCACCCCCCCACCACCCCTGTCAAATAGCATGCTGCGCGGTCTCTCGTCTATCAAGAATCATCCGTTGCCAAGAATCCCCTGCAACAAATGGGGCGCAGTGCACGCGCGCGCGTCGTCGCGCGCGCATGCCTGAATATTGCGAAACTCTAGGGTTCGCAAGGAATCCAAAACCGAGTGTTCAAACAACATAAAAGAATACATTGTTCCGTTGCAAGGATGTTCAGAACAAAACCTGCGGGTGCTGTCCTGCGAATGCTGGAGAAAACAAAAGGTGTTTGCCACCATGGAAGCAAACAGGTTTCTCGCGCGGGTTTCGAAATCGTTCGAACGCGCTGGCGCGCGGGCTGTCGCAATATTCCGTTTTTGCAAAAAGCGGGGCGAAGTGCACGCGCGGGCGCCGTCGCGCGCGCATGCCGAAATCGCTCAAACACCGTAGATTTCGTAAGGCGTTCAAAACTGAGCGCCCCGAAACCATGTAGAAACATGTGGTTTCGCAGCAGCAGTTGTCAGAACAGCCTGCGCTCGCGGCCCTGCGAACTCTCGAGACACCCATCGGTTTCTCACCATGGTCATGGTCTTTGTCAAAACGTACCTCTCGCGCCGCAGGCCGACGCCATTCGAACGGCCGTGCGCGCGTGCTGGGGGGCGGCGCGGCCCGCAAAATCGACCCTGCCCGCGCCACGAGGGTCCGCGTGCCATTGATAGGGGGCCACATGCGAACCCTACCCCTACCCCCCCCCCGATTTCTGAGGGGAGGGTGGGGTTCACTTCGTTCGGGAGCTCTCGAGCGAAGTGAACCCCACCCTCCCCTCAGAAATCGTGGGGGGTAGGGGTAGGGTTCGCATGTGGCCCCCTAAGTGAACTCGACGAAGTTTGCGGGCGAGCTCCCGGCTGCAGCTGCAGTCGCGATATGCTCTGCATTCTGCAGTGCTGCCGGCCAAGATGCGGGCGGGAGGGTGGGATGTCTGCACGAGCGTGGGAGGTGGTCTCCTCCTCCTCCTCCTCCTCTTTCCTCCTCCTCCTCCTCCTCCTCCTCCTCCTCCTCCTCCTCTCTCTCTCTCTCTTTCCACCCTTCTCTCCCTCACGCGCGGTGCAGAATGATCAGCTGCACCACGTATATTGAATCTTGTATGTAGCTAACGTAGACCGCGCACCGCTTACAACACAGATCGCATCCCATACATCGCGCCTGGTAGAGCGCATCGCGTGGGCTGCATGCACAGATTCCGCCACGGACCTTGCACCACATAGACCTGTATCAGTTGCTGCAGTCCCACGGTTTAGGGTCCACGCTGGCGAGAGTAGTATGATGTTTTGCTTTCAGAGGGAGCAGAGGTTAAATATGATTATCGGTGACACCGTCCGCGCTGTGTCTGAGCGTTCCGCTTGGACTTCCTCAAAGTGTCGCCAAGTTGACGCACCTTCACGCCGATCGTGACGCTTGCGCCGAACAACCAAGTACAGCTTGAGCCTTCTCAACACAACATTAAGCATCCAATGGATTTTCATTCCGTTGGCACGCGTTTGTTAGACATTCGATTGTTGTTTGAATGGTTCTTTGTGTGGTTCATCAGCACTGTCGTAGAACACCTTCCAAAGTGCAATCGGACCCAATGACTGTCCACACTGCGGTGGGAAGAAACAACAAGCGTTTGTGTTTAGATGCGGGTGTGGTTCCCGCCTTCGTTTTAGTCTCTGTCGGCGGACGAGCAGCTGGGGCAGCCCGAACAGAAGCAGGGAGGAAAGAGGGGGGATGTCAGCGAGGACGGGGGACGAGGGGACTGGGAGGCCGGGGGAATGGGGAGGATCAACTGGATGAGTCGGGCGGGAAGGGTGTCCGGTGTCCTGGCTCGCGCCTCGTCCCCCTCCCCGCGATCTCGACCGTGAGTCAGAGGCGGAAAGGGTACCCCAATCTTTTCTACCTTTTCCTCGATTCCCCCTTTTTCGGGCTCCTGGGCCGCCCTCGTCGACACCGCTGGATTCGCCTCGAGCTTCTGGTCAGAACGCACCCCGGGAGAGAACCGGTGCCTTTTTCAGGAGGGAAAAAAACACACAGACACAATTAATCGTCGACCCCCAGGAAAATATAGGAAAATATGGGAAGTGGGGGCGAAGACCAGAACCGAGAAAATATGGGAAAATATGGGGAATCATTTTATTTGTGTGTATTTATTTGTGTGTCCCAGGGCCCTTCACTTTTGCTCTCCCCAGTGAGTTCCCTGCTTGACGGTCCCGCGGCCCTGCGAGGCGGCCCCCCCCCCCCTCAAGCCTGAAAGCGACGACCAGGAGGAAAAAACACATACACAGACACAATTAATCGTCGATCCCCAGGAAAATATGGGAAAATATGGGAAGTGGGGGGGAAGACAAGAACCCAGAAAATATGGGAAAATATGGGAATCCTTTTATTTGTGTCTATTTATTTGTGTGTTCCAGGGCCCCTTCAACGTTGGGAGGTCCTCGGGCGCGCCGAGGCCAGGCCGGCGAGTTCTCCTTCGTCATGTTCAGCATCGCCCGCGACGTGGGCGTCTTCACGCCGGAGCAGGCGAAGCTGCTGCTGACCGTCACGAGCATCAGCATGGCGTGCACGCCCTTCGTGTCGGGGCTCGGGCAGGACGTTGCGCGCGCGCGCGCGCCTCCGAGCCCCGAAGTTGTGGGCAGCTGCCCAGAGCTCTCGCACGGCGCGTCTTCGAAGTGACTTGGCACGAGCCTCCAAACTCGGGCAGCGTTTCACGCGGGTGGAGGGCCCGCGATCGTCAACACGGGGCTATCGGTGGACATTTCTTCCAACTGGCAGCCGTTTCCAGGTTCCTCTGGGGGCCCGCACGCCGTTCCTCTCGGGGTTCGGGCAGTGCGCGGACGCGCGCGCGCAGGGCCAGGAGAGCGGCCCGGGATCGAGCAGGAGATCCGAGCGTCGAGAACTTTGGGCGCTCTCGTGCCTGGTATTCTCCTGGAGGCCTCCGGGATCCTCTGCCCTGACCTTCCAGGAGGGCTAAAAAATAACACCCGACGTAAAAACCGATCCCAGAGCTATTTTACGTCTTGGTTTTAGGCTGTTTCGTCTCGTTTTTTAGGTTTTTAGGTTTCCAGTGTTAAAAAATAGCTCTCTGGAAGGTCAGGGTGGGGGACCTCCGCACCAGCCCGGCCCGTGCGCCATTCCTCCCAGGGCTCGGGCGGGCCGCGGGCTCTCGCGCGCGCAGGGGGCAATTAGGCGGGCCCCGACCTCCCCGCGCGGCTCTCCCGCTCGCGGCGGGAGCTCCTGGAGACTGCCCGGCCTCGGGGGGGCCCTCGCCAGGCCCTGGGAGCGTCAAACCACTTCAGGAGGGAAAAAAACACACAGACACAATTAATCGGCGATTCCCCAGAAAATATGGGAAAATATGGGAAGTGGGGGAGAAGACAGAAACCCAGAAAATATAGGAAAATATGGGGAATCCTTTTATTTGTGTGTATTTATTTGTGTGTCCCAGGGCCCCTTCACCACTGCTCGGCCGATCGTCACCACCCACCAAACCACCCCAACCCAACCCGACGGGTCAGATTTACCCTCGATTTCTAGTGGGGGGGGGGTCCGGGAGCATCGAACAAAACACATGTGGAGTCCATATCCCCCCCAACCCGAAATTCGGGTCTTCGGGTTGGGTTGGGGTGGTCTGGTAGGTAGTCAGATCGGGATGGGAAGCTCAGGAAGAGGAAAAGGTGCCCCTGCCGCTGCCCTTCGCCCGGGTGCCCCTCGCGGGGGCCTCCTGGGAGGCCCGCGCCGCCACCGCTGGATTCGCCTCGAAATTCTGGACAGAACGCACCCCGGGAGAGGTCC
>CAUYUJ010015350.1:142500-147500 GCA_963575745.1 Prorocentrum cordatum
GCGGAGGAGGAGGAGGAGGAGGAGGAGGAGGAGGAGGAGGAGGAGGAGGGGGAGGAGGAGGAGGAGGAGGAGGAGGAGGAGGAGGAGGAGGAGGGTAGGAGGTCTGTCCAGCCTCCGACGAGTAAGGGCGGAGCCTGCCCTTGCTCCTTGCTCGGTGGCTGCTGAGCTCGGGGGCCTGGGGCCCCCAGCCTTCTTCGGGCCCGGCGGCCTCCGGCTGCTCGCCCCTCGTCTGGCCCCGGGCGCTGCCAGAAGTGCCCCCCCTGGCCCAGGGTGCCCCCCCAGGATGTCCAGGGAGGCCCCCGCGGCCTCCAGAGCAACCCCCGGGTATCCCGAGCTGGGCGACAAAGCTGGGGGCACCGTGGGCCTGGAGCACCTTTTAGCAGCCCCCGGCCGATTCTGGTTGCGGTCCCCCCCTCCCCCGCGGGTCGGGGACATGCACGTGACCATGAAGCTCTGTGTGCTGCTGCTGCTGCGCACAGTGCAGCGGACATTTTTCGGGGTAGGCTCACGAGCGTGAGACGCTCAAAAGAGTAGTGTACACTCTGTGGCGGGCGCATGCCCGCATACCTTCAGTGCATACATGTGCGGGCGCAGACCTCTGTGCCTGGCGCATGGCATGCCCGCATACCTTCGTGTCGGCCGAATGCCCGCATACCTTGGTGCGGCTCCCTCCTTCTCCTCCTCCTCCTCCTCCTCCTCCTCCTCCTCCTCCTCCATCTCCTCCTCCTGCTCCTCCTCCTCCTCCGCCTCTTCCTCCTTCTCCTCCTCCCCCTCCTCCTCCCCCTCCTCCTCCTCCTGCCCCCCCCCTCAAGCCCGAGGCCCCCCGTCCCGGCCGCCGTGCCCGCCCGCCGCGGCCGCTGGCGCGAGGACCTGGCCCGCTGCCTGTCGCAGAGAGCGACCCCCGACATGCAGACGGAGCGGTACGTGCAGGAGGAGAAGGCCCAGGGCGCCCGCGATGCGTTCGCTGCCTGTTTCCTCCTCCTCCTCCTCCTCTCCTCCTCTTTCTCCTCTTTCTCCTCCTCCTCCTCCTCCTCTCTCTTCCTCATCCTCCTCCTCCCTCCTCCCTCTCCTCCTCCACCTTCTCGTCCTCCTCCTCCGCCTCCTCCTCCTCCTCCTCCTCCTCCTCCCTCTCCTCGTCCTCCACCTCCTCGTCCTCCTGCGCCTCCTGCTCCTCCTCCCTCTCCCAAGGAGCCACGGCGAGGCGCAGGTCGAAGGAGAAAACACGGCATACACATAAACTTCTGGCGCTCCGCGCGGATTTCTTGGGTCCGCGCGGATTTCTTGAGCCAGGGCGCCCGCGATGCGTTCCCTGAGATCCGACGCTCCAACCAAATTGGAGCAGGATGCGTTTGACAGTCTTCAGCCTCCGGGGGCCCTCGCCGGGCCTCGGGAGCGTCAAGAAACGGTCCCGGGGAAGTGGTCCGGACCTCCTGGGTCGACGCACCAAAAAAATTGTTGGGCGTTGCGTAATGGGGGGGTCATACATGGGGGGGTGGCAAGAGTGGCCCGAAAAGGTACCCAAACGGTGCCTAAACGAGCCCCCTGGGGCTCCGGAGGGGCCCGAAAGGGGCACGAAAGGGGACCTTTTCTGACCCCCCAATTTGTGACCCCCCCATTAAGCCACGCCCAAAATTGGAGCAGCCTGATGTCTGGGTTCTTCGATCGAAGAGGAACAAGCGCTCTTCGAGCAGCTTCGGGCTCCGAGAACGTGCCGTGGTAGGCCTGTGGGAGTGCCCGGGGCGGTCGGCCCCTGCTCCACGAGGGTCGAAGAAGAGAAAGAAATCCACACGGAGCGCCAAAAGTTTATGTTTATGAATGGCCTTTTCTCTTCTCCTATTCTAATCGGAAGCTGGGCGAGGGCTGCTAAAACCGTGGCTGCTAAAACGGCCCTCCCGGAAGGAAGAAACAACTTCCCGGAATGAGGCGCGGCACGCGAAACAGTCAACAGGCTTCTTCCCGGAAGGACGAAGACAACTTCCCGGAGGTCGATTTTAGCAGCCACGGATTTAGCAGCCCTTGCCCGGCTTCCAATCTAAGCCTCCTAGATGGGGTCCTATTCTAAGCCTCCTAGATGGGGTCGGAGCCGCATCGCCGATGCATCGGCGATGCGGCTCGATGTGGAGCCCGATCTTTTCCACAACGTCGTCGCCGATACGCCGCCGACGTCGTCGATGCATCGTCGATGCATCGGCGATGCGGCGCGATCCTCCGACCTCATCGACTCGGGCCCCACCTGGGAGGCCTCGATCTTCCATCTTCGTATGTGGTACGTTACTTCCATCTTTTGTTCGTCATCACCTCCATCACCCCCTCACGGACCTCGGCGCGTATACTTTGCGCCCGCTCGGGCTGCTCTTCTTGCTTCCGCCTTGTTGCCTCGCATTCTACTACCGCTGCGCGCTGCGATTCTTGAAGCAACTTGGAGCCACTTGGCCTAAATCGGTACACTTTCTGACTTCTATCATAGCAGAAGCACGCTTGCTTCGTCTTTCTTGGCTGCCTAACGCAAAGACGTCCGCGGTGCGGCTAGTTCGGCTGCGCCGCAGCCGTTGGGGGCTTCGTTGCACCGGCGAGTTGCGCCGTGCCGGGGCCCAGGCGTCCAGGCGGGGTCATCACCTGCTTTCGCGCGTGCTTGCAGCCTGCGCTGCTGCCCCGGGCCTGGTCTTGCCGCCCGCCGCCGCAGCGGCCCAGCATCCGGCTGGGCACGCCGCGCCCGCGCCCGTCCTCGGGGGACGCACCGCCATCCATTGTTGGTTTCGGCACGGTTCGCATCGCAGCCTGAACCATCTGGTTTGTCCCGGTGCCCGTACCGCGCCGGGCCCAGCCGCTGCCAGGCCCCGGCGCAGCAGCCGCCGCCTACCCGCCGGCGGGGCCGGCCGCGCCACTCGCTCCGGGTGCGGCCCGTCCTTTTGAGCGGCCCTCGCTCCCTGCATTGTGGCACAATTGGTTTCAACGGTATCCCTGTTTTACTTGCTCTCCTGCCAGCGCAGTAAGTCTAGCTGACCGCCGACGTAGCAAGCTTGCGGGCGTGCTCGGCGGGCTGCCAGCCCCATGATGCCTTCCGGCGGCTGCGCCTTGCCGAGAGCTTTCTGGGATTGCCCGCATTGTCCCAAATTGCCGGGGGGGGGGCCCGAGTTATGACCCGAAAACCACCAGGGGATAGGTTCAGGGGATGCATCGACCCCCAATCGCCCTTTGATCGTCGATGGTGGCCCGACAGCCCCACCCAGCCCAGGAGCGTGCGAGTTGCCGAGCTATCGGCGCTGCGTCGTCGATCAAAGATTGATGATTCAGTGTTCCCCCCTGAGCCGGTCCCACCCGAACATTGCCCCTCAAATCGGTTGCGTTCTGTCGATTTGGTTCGGTCGGTTGCTATGCCGCTGCCGCGCACTTGGCGCCCTCCTAGGTTGCCTGTGGCCTGGCGACTTCCGTCGACCTCGATCTCGCTGTTGGGTCGGTCGATGTTCGGCCACATTGTCGCCGTGTGCACGAGTGGAAGGCGAAGAACAGAACGGAAGGAAAGGAGAGGTTCGAGCTTCCAGGTTTCGGACGACAGTTTTTCCCACAGGCGCTGATGGTGCATCGTCTCACGGTCGTCGTCCTTCTCCTGCCTCTCTTCCGCCTCTCTTCTCCTGTGGTCTTGATCCGTCTTGGGGTTGACCCCTATCGTTCCACTCTTAGCTCAACATTTCCGCGCTCCCCACACTGACGACTGAAGAGTCAGTCGCCTCACCTTCCCCCCGCTCCAACGAACCCTGGAGAGAAAGAGGGACCTGAGCAAACACAACACATGATACAGCTCGGCGCCTTGTTTGACAATCGGTTGGGGGATACAGTCTGATCGCCCACAATGCCTCCGAAGATGTGTGGCTTCGGGTGGTACTGCACGGGGTGGTCGGGCAACAACAAGCCAACTTGAGCCAAGAGGGGCTATTGACGGGGAAGGGTGGGAGAGAAGCCTGACGAGAGAGACAGAGAGAGAGAGAGAGAAAGAGAGAGAGAGAGAGAGAAAGAGGAAAGGAGTGAGAGAGAGGGGGAGAGAGAGAGAGAGAGATAATGAGAGATAACACAATAAGAAAGGATCAGCAGGAGGAGTAGGAAGGGGAGGAGGAGACGGACGAGGAGGAGGTGGAGGAGGAGGAGGAGGAGGAGGAGGAGAGTACAGGAGGAGAAGGAGGACGGGGACGGGAGAGGAGAGTGATGGGGGAGAGGTACGAGGATGGGGGAGGGATGAGGGGGAAAAGGAGGAGGAGGAAAGGTGGGGAGGAGGAGGAGGAGAAGGAGGATAATGAGGAGAAGGAGGAGAAAGACGAGAGGGATGAAGAGGAAGCGAATGAAGAGAAGGAGGAAGATAAGGATGAATACGAGTACGAGGATGATGATGCTGATGATGATGATGGTGATGATGACGATGATGATGCTGATGATGGTGATGATGATGGTGATGCTGATTATGATGGTGATGATGGTGCTGGTGCTGGTGCTGGTGATGGTGATGGTGCTGGTGCTGGTGCTGGTGCTGGTGATGGTGATGGTGATGGTGATAGTGATGGTGCTGGTGATGATGATGCTGATGTTGATGTTGATGTTGATGTTGATGATGCTGATGCTGCTGCTGATGATGAGAATAATGATGTCGAGGAGGAGGAGGAGGAGGAGAAGTGGAAGGAGTAGGAAGAAGATGAGACGCAGGGTAAGGAGGATGAGGAAGACAAAGGCGGAGGGGACGCATAATGATGCGGAGACGGAGAGTAAGCAGCGAGGTGAGGAGGAGATCGGAGAGTAAAGGAGACTCGACCAGCGTGAATCGCCGATGGAAGATCAATGAATCAATGTGTGCTGGGGGGGGGGCTGCGCATACGTGTGTATATGTATGTCTATATAGATGCACACATCTGTGCATATACATGTACAAGTCAGGTTCGCGCCGCGCTGACGCGGCGGCGACCCCGTCGCGGGCACTCGAGATTGAACCTCGCCAGTTTCCCCGAATCGGCCGA
>CAUYUJ010015350.1:150000-220000 GCA_963575745.1 Prorocentrum cordatum
CCATTTTGCCTGCAGGTGCAAAGATGTCCTGCGGATGCTTCGAGACTTTCCTAAGACTTCTGGCTGCCCCCTGCCGTGGTGTGATCGGGGGGACGAACAACAGGCTCCAGGGCGTGGTCTCGCTATCATCCCCCCTTATGCAGGCTAGGAGCTGGGTGTCCTCCAAGCGCAGTGTGCTTCCCATCGAAAGGCCCTTGAACCCCGCAGGACTGTCGGATGCCCTCCCCGCTCGCAGACTTGGATGCTTGGCCAGCGATCCTCTGTCTGCCCCCCGGGACCGCGCGTTCCGATGTGAGGATCGAGGATTCGAGGATCGAGGAGTAGGAGGAGGAGGAGGAGGAGGAGGAGGAGGAGGAGGCGTGCATGCTACCGAGACGAGGTTGCAGTCGCTGTCGTCCTTGTAGCCACAGGTCGCCCGCCGCCGCCCGCCGCCCGTCGTCCGCCGCTTCGTCGCCCGTCGCCGTCGTCGTCTTCGCCGTCGCCGTGGCCGTCGCCGTGCCCGCGCGAGCCGCCGTGGCCCGCACGTGGCCGTCGCCGACGTCGTCGCCATGGCCGTTGCCATCGCCGTCTTCGGATCCGGGGCGCCCCGCCTCAGGTGGAGCGGGCGCGAGTGGTCGTGTGCGGCTACGGGCGCGTGGGAGCCGCGCTGTGGGAGGAGGGTGGATGGAGGATCCAGGAGGTACATGTATGCATCCAGCTGCTTGCGTCAAGCCCCGCCGCCGTGCTTGTGCAACAGCGTAGCAGGAAGGAGGCTGAGCGTAGGAACAGCGCAATTCGGACGAGTAGTCTGCATTGGGGCGGGTCGTGATCCCGACCTCGTCTTCGTCCGCCGGTAGGGAGGAGGAGGAGGAGGAGGAGGAGGAGGACCAGTGTAAATCAAAGATTAATCAACGATATCGGAGTCATCCCTCCCTCCAAGCTCCCTCTTCAGAGGCCCCTGCGAGGGTTCATTTCCATTGAGGGGAGTGCCCCAATGGGAGGCAACTGTTTGAAGATCCTGAAGCATGCCAGAACACCATTCTCGTGACCCCAACGCCACGAATCATTTTCTTGATTGCGTCTTGACGATCCTGAATCGTGCCAGAACACCATTCCTGGGACTTCAACACCGCGAATCAACGTAACTGCTGCGCCCTGGCAATCCTGAATCGTTCCAACAGACCGTTTCTGGTACGTGAACCATGGTTCCGTCAAACTCGTGCACATTTTGAGACGAAGTTGCGCGGCGCTGAGGCGAGAGCCATCGTTTGGAAAGGTACCGCCCTCCATCAGCACAACTCCCCCAATGCTTCCAATTGAATGTGCACGGCGCCAAGGCGAGAGCCACATGTTGAAAACGACCCGCCCTCCATCTAAATTTGTTGCCACTTCTCCAGCTGCAGTATCATAATGTGCGAGGAAGACTCAAGCGAAACACCCGGCCCGCCCTTTCGATTGGCTTCGAGGTGCGACAATAGGAGTTCTTTCACAAGAGGCCCTCAAGATGCGCCATGAGGCTCCCGAGAGGCCTCCAAGAAGTTGAAAGGAAGCTCGCAGGAGGTCGCCAGGAAGCCCCAAGAAGGCCCCACGAAGCCTTCTCCTCATCATCATCATCATCATCATCATCATCATCATCATCATCATCATCATCATCATCATCATCATCATCATCATCATCATTGTCTCCCTCTGATCCTCCTCCTCCTCCTGCTCCTCGTCCTCCTCCTCCTCCTCCATGTCCTCTTCCATTGGGAGCCGCCTTGGGGGCCTCTCTAGGCCGCGTTGGTGCCATCTTGGAGCGGCTCTCAGCAGTCTTCTGGCCCTCTTGGGAGCCCTTTGGGCGATCTTTGAGTCTTCTTGTGGGCTTCATGGGCTGTCCTTGAGCTATTTTGAAGGCTTCTTGGAGGCTTCTTGGACCGTCTTGGGCGGTCGGAAACCCGAACAGGTGAGAATCTCAACATCTCTCAAACGCCTCAGGACAATCAACGGTTTTGGTCTCCTCGGGCTCTCCAAGAGGGCCTCTTGGAGACCTCTTGTGCCGTCATTGGGGCTTCTTGGTATGTCTTGAGGCTTTCTTTGGAGCCTCTTGAGTCGTCTTGGGTCATCTTGGCGTCATCTTGGCATCATCCTGGCTGCCTTGACAGCCGTCCTGGAAGCCATACTGCCCCCAAGAAGGCCCCAAGGCAGCCTCAAGACATACCAAGAAGCCCTAAAAACGGCACACGAGGTCTTCAAGAGGCCCTCCAGGAGAGCCCGATGAGGCCAACACCATTGATTGTCCTTCGGTTTTTGAAGCATGTTGAGATTTGGCGTGTTCGGGTTTCGGACCGCCCAAGACAGCCCAGGTGGCCTCTTTGGGCCGTCGTGTTGCCCCCTTTGAGCGCTTCAAGGCCGCCTCGGGGCCCTATTTTTAAGTCGGGCCCGTCCCTCTAATTCAACAAATGTTTGTACATAATCAGGGGACCATCATTTGACCATTTATTGACCTTGTGGGGGCATGTTTTACAAGTTCTTATTTTCCGCCCATGGGCGATATTTGAGTCTTCTTGTGGGCTTCATGGGCTGTCCTTGAGTTATGTTGGAGGCCTCTTGGAGGCTTCTTGGACCGTCTTGGGCGGTCGGAAACCCGAACAGGTGAGAATCTCAACATCTCTCAAACGCCTCAGGACAACAAACGGTTTTGGTCTCCTCGGGCTCTCCAAGAGGGCCTCTTGGAGACCTCTTGTGCCGTCATTGGGGCTTCTTGGTATGTCTTGAGGCTTTCTTTGGAGCCTCTTGAGTCGTCTTGGGTCATCTTGGCGTCATCTTGGCATCATCCTGGCTGCCTTGAAAGCCGTCCTGGAAGCCATACTGCTCCCAAGAAGGCCCCAAGACAGCCTCAAGACATACCAAGAAGCCCTACAAACGGCACACGAGGTCTTCAAGAGGCCCTCCAGGAGAGCCCGATGGGGCCAACACCATTGATTGTCCTTCGGTTTTTGAAGTATGTTGAGATTTGGCGTGTTTGGGTTTCGGACCGCCCAAGGCAGCCCAAGTGGCCTCTCTGGGCCGTCTTGTTGCTCCCTTGGAGCGCTTCAAGGCCGCCTCGGGGCCCTATTTTTAAGTCGGGCCCGTCCCTCTACAGGACAGGAGGAATGTTCAAACATTGTTTTGAAACTAGTCAGGGGACGATTATTTGAGCATGGATTGACCATTGGGGGCATGTTTTACGATTTCGTGTTTTCCGCCCACGGGCGATCTTTGAGTCTTCTTGTGGGCTTCATGGGCTGTCCTTGCGTTATTTTGGAGGCTTCTTGGAGGCTTCTTGGACCGTCTTGGGCGGCCGGAAACCCGAACAGGTGAGAATCTCAACATCTCTCAAACGCCTCAGGACAATCAACGGTTTTGGCCTCCTCGGGCTCTCCAAGAGGGCCTCTTGGAGACCTCGTGTGCCGTTTTTAGGGCTTCTTGGTATGTATTGATGCTTTCTTGGGAGCCTCTTGAGTCGTCTTGGGTCATCTTGGCGTCATCTTGGCATCATCCTGGCTGCCTCGAAAGCCGTCCTGGAAGCCATACTGCTCCCAAGAAGGCCCCAAGACAGCCTCAAGACATACCAAGAAGCCCTACAAACGGCACACGAGGTCTTCAAGAGGCCCTCCAGGAGAGCCCGATGAGGCCAACACCATTGATTGTCCTTCGGTTTTTGAAGCATGTTGAGATTTGGCGTGTTTGGGTTTCGGACCGCCCAAGGCAGCCCAAGTGGCCTCTCTGGGCCGTCGTGTTGCCCCCTTGGAGCGCTTCAAGGCCGCCTCGGGGCCCTATTTTTAAGTGGGGCCCGTCCCTCTACAGGACAGGAGGAATATTCAAACATTGTTTGAAACTAATCAGGGGACGATTATTTGAGCACTGTTTGACCATTTGGGGATATTTCTTTCAACTGTTCCATTTTCCGCCAAAAATCCGCCTGTAGGGGGACAGGCCCGACTTAACCCCAGTTGGGAGCCCCTTGGACAATCTTCGTATCCTCTTGGGTTGTCTTGGAGCGGCGGGCCAGGCTAGGCCTCCCCCCCCGGACACGGGCCTCCCCGACTGGGGGGCCCCCCTTGTCAAAGGGGGGATTTGTTCGCACCAGTCGGCAACGCGCAGAGGGGGGTAGGGGGAGGGGGGAAGGCTTCTTAGAAGCACCCCTGCTTCTTAGAAGGCGCGGGCCTTCTCTATAGACGCAAGCCCGAGGCCTTTTAAGAAGCAGGGGTGCTTCTAAGAAGCCTTTTCCCCTCCCCCTACTTCCTTTTGCGCGCCGCCAAACCAGGGAGGGGGCGATCCGATCCCCCTTGGGTGCAACAAGGGGGGGTGCGAACAGAGGGGGGAGGCCCCCACCCCCTTGCTCAGAGGGAGGGGGGGCTTCGCATTCGGGGAGCCCCCCCCTCCACTCGAGGGGGGAGGTTCGAACCGGGGGGAGGGCCGTCGTCGTCGTCGTCGCCGCTGCCGCCACCGCCGCCGCCGCCGTCGCCGCCGTCGCCGTCGTCGTCGTCGTCGTCGTCGTCGTCATCGTCGTCGTCGTCGCTGCCCGACGGCGCTGGCGCCAAGGTGAGGAGCCCCCTCGGTTCGAATCCCCCCCTGCATCTCGGGGATCGCTGTCGCCGTCGCCGTTGTCGCCGTCGCTGTCGCCGTCGCCGTCGCTATCCTGGGGGCCTCTTGGAAGCCTCTTGGGCCGTCTTTGGTGGTCGGAAGCCCGAACATGCGAGGACTCCAAAGTCTCCTCAACAACCTGAGGCCCGGCAGCCGCGCACCAGAGGTCACCCTTACCCAGGGTCGCTCTTGCGCGCGGCCGAGTGAGCCTTCTCCGCCGAGCCGGGAGGGCGCACAGCCCCGATCGGGGGCCCGAAAGATGTGCCCAGGCAGCATCGGCGCAGGCGTGAGCCCCGACGTGCGGCGCCCTTATATTTTTTTTTCTCCGCGCGCGGTCCCCGGAAGTCCCGACCTCTTCCCCAGTGATTGCCGGTTTGTCATCTTGAGCCTTTCTCGGCGCCTCGGGGGCCCGGTGAGGGCCCCCGAGAGGCCGAGGACCACGAAGAGCTTCCCGTCCTGCGTTGCTCTCGACGCGAGCGTGTCTGGGAGGTTGGCGCCCTCCGACGCGAGGCCAGAGAGGCGCAGAGGCGGCTCCGACGGCCCTGGGGCGGCGGGCTCCGCCAGAGGGGCTCTGCGACGCAGACCGCAGGGGGGGAGGCAGCCGCAGCGGGCTGGTGGGGGGGGGCCAGCCGTGGGGCCTCTCGCCGCCTCCGCCTCCGCCTCGCGTGATCGCGGAAGGGAAAACGCCACATTTTTTTTGTTGTTGCGTCGGCGGCTGGGCAGAGCCACGGCGCAGGCGAAAGGAGCGCAGTAGGGGGCAGGCGTGAAGCTCATCGTGCCACCTCGAAGAACGCCATAAACAGAAGCTGTTGGCGCTCCGCGCGGATCCGCGCGGGGCTCGGGGCGCCTCTGGCTCCGCCCCCGGTGCGCTCCGCGCGCCAGGGAGGGGGTCCAGCGCAGATCCAAGAAGTCCGCGCGGAGCGCGAAAAGTCTATGTGTATGGCTTTTGTTGTTCTTCTCTATAAGCCAATACGGTCGGACCGAGGTAGAAGACAGAGGTCGGTTCGGGGAGGATGCCCCCTCAGGAGAGGTACGCTGCAGCCACGGGGGGGAGAGCCGCAGCGGGCCAGGGGGCCAACTTTGGGGCCTCTCGCCGCCTCCGCCTCCGCCTCGCGCAACCCAGTACGGTCGGACCGAGGCATTATATATATATATTATATATATATATATATATATATATATATAAGGGCGAGGTCGGTTCGGGGAGGGTACCCGAACGTTCTTCGTGTCCGCTGGATGTTGAGGTGCATCCTGGGGGAGGGCACCCTTGGATGTTCTCTCTGTGTGTGTGTGTGTGTGTGTGTGCGTGCGTGCGTGCGTGCGTGTGTGTGTGTGTGTGTGTGTGCGTGCGTGCGTGCGTGTGTGTGTGTGTGTGTGTGTGTGTGCGTTTGGCTGGCGGAGGGCCTCGTGTGCTTGAAGGATGCTCTTCTGTCGTGGGTCCGACTGCATCGCCCCCGCGGCCACAGCGGGGGTGAGGCAGCCTTGCCGCCCGAGCGCCACGGACTCTGGGGACTGGCCCACGTTCGAGCACCAGTCAGGAGGAAAAGAAACACACAGACACAATTAATCCTCGATTCCCCAGAAAATATGGGAAAATATGGGAAGTGGTTGGGAAGACAGAAACCCAGAAAATATAGGAAAATATGGTGAATATTTTTATTTGTGTGTATTTATTTGTGTGTCCTGGGGCCCCTTCAACCAGCCTCGAAAAGGCCGCCGAGACCTCACCCCACCCACCGCTGGTCCTGGCACCCCGCCTGCCAGGAGTGCCCGCGGGTGCCTCCGGTGGGGGTGGGGGCGTCATTTTGGATCACCGGGTTGCTGTACAAGGCGTTCCTCTGCAAGCACATCGTCTTCGGCACCGCCCGATTCCGGGGCTTTGCCTTCTCTTGGCGTTGACGTGAGGGCCCTCCTTCTGCCTTCCCCTCTCTGTTAATTAATGCTGTGCGCGGCCCGCTTAGCTTCGACCGGAAGAGGTGCGCTCTCGACCCGCGGATCAAAACAAGTTTCTGGATCGTCGCCTTGCCGTAGGGGGGCCTGGGAAGGCAAGACCAGCACCGCGGCACAGCACCGTACACGAGCGTGCGCGGCACCAGTTCTCTCTGCAGCGAGGCTTTCCTGCCCGATGCTTTGCGCCGAGGTCTGCCATTTTCATGTTGTCGCTTGCCGTTGTTGTCGTTTCCACCATATTCCCTCTCCACTTTCCATGCCGTTGCGTTCCCCTCTTCGCACCGAGCACCTTGGTGCCTTGCTGCCTCATCGTCCATTCCGTGCTGAAGCGCGTGTGGCTGGGGGCGGCGAAGAATAGAATAATAAAGCATCGCGTAACGCTTTCCGAGCTTTGAGCGGATTTCGTAGACCTGGCGATGGGCCCCCGTGGTGGCGTCTTTGGCGCCGCCCATCGTCGAAAGCTCAGTTTAAGCCGTGTTCTCATCCTCGGAGCATAGCAATGTGTGAACGCGAGCGGCAAGTGACGACACCAGGATAAACGAGTTGGCGCACCGGGGATTTTCACCGGTAGCGCCGCGGCGAGGCGGAGGGCGGTTCCACTCTCTGCGGCGTTTTCTTACCACACCTTTCCGAGAATTCCCCTGCCTTCTTAGCTTATTACACACACACACCTCTTATTGCGCCCCCTCCCTCCCCTGATTTTGTAAGCAAGCACCAACACCCACATTCGCGGTTTGCCTCCAGCGAGGGTAGATGATCCTGATCCCGGAAATGGTGGCAATATTCGTGCGTCCTGGGCAGCCGCAGGATGACCGCCAGCACCAACATCTAGGATCATCTTCCCGTGGTGGAGGCACATCCTTTTGGTTGGTGCAACAACGGAGGATAGCCACTGCGAGCCTTTTGCCTGGCGTTTACGAAACATTCCTGGGCTTTTGCTGAATTGTCCTGTTATGTCCGATTCCTTCCACAGGTGAGTTTATACAGGGACCTCGCTGGTCAGTGTGAGGATCATGAGGGTGGTCCTTCCGTCCTCGAAGCAGGGACGCCGATGACGATGACGAAGAGAAGAGGGCGACGAACTTCTCAGTCTCGCTCAAACTTGCGTCCGCGCGTGCTCTCCTCCAGGTCTCCTTCGTCCAGGATCCAGGAGACCTCACCTGCCGCTGGCCCGGTCCCGGAGCGTCTCCAGCGAAGCCAGGCAGGCATGACGGCCAGGCTTCTTGAGGGAAGCGGGTCCTCGGCCCCGGAGCTTTCCAAGGCACCAGTTCTTCAACCTGAGTCGCGCTCGGACTGTCCCACGAGGGAGGAGGGAGGACGGAGGAGGGAGGAGGGGGGAGGGAGGGAGGAGGGGGAGGAGGGAGCAGGGAGGAGGGAGGGGGTAGGAGGGAGGAAGGAGGTGGAGGGGTGGGGTGGGGGGGGGGGGAGGAGGGAGGAGGGCCCCTGGTGGGCCCCAGGGGGCCGAGAACAACGACGGGGTCCCGGACCCCTCTCCTCCAGGGCCCGCACCGCTCTCCCGTCGAGAGGGGCTGCGCCTGCGCCCGCCGGCAGGATCGGGCCGGGCGAAAGGGGGGGATTGGGAAAGGGGGGATTACGAAATCTGCTGCATGCAGCTGGTTTCGGCCTCACCGAGGGGCCCATTCCTCGATACATGGGCGCCTCTGGCGCCGGGAGGCGCCGGGAAAATCAGCTACGTGAGCTGATTCTCAAACCCCCCCTTTGCTATCCCCCCCTTTCGCCCGACCCGACAGGAGAGCTCATCACCGACATCCTCGACACCAAGTTCATCCCGTGGGTCGCCTTCGATATCAGCCCCGCCGTGGTGAGGGCGGCGCGCGCCAAGGACCTCCCCGTGTTCCTCGGCAGGCACCCCGACCCCGCCCACGCCTGGTGCAGCACGGTGTCCAACTCGCAGATCGCCGTGGCGGGGGCCTCTGCTCCGGGGGTCCAACTCGGATCGCAGGTGCGAGTCGCACAGGGGCGACGGAAGGGTTCGGGGCCGGTGGCGCCGACCGCCGCGCGCGAGCTGCCCGCCCGCGTGATGTCGCGCGTGAGCGCCCTCCTTTCCAATGTGGCGCGACGCGCTGGCGGCCCGCGTAAGCCGCGGCGTGGGGTCGCGATGCCATCTCGCGTCAGAGCCGTTTCCTCTTGTCTCCCACATGTCCGTACCGTGTCTCTCGCAGAGCGCGTTCCACTACTCGCAACGTGCCTACTCGCAAACGTTTGAGACATCAAGACATGTTTGCCCCGATGCAGTGGGTCACAAGCCCACCGTGGCGGATCCGGGCCACTTGCGCGTAGCTGCTCTGCGAGTCGTGGTGCGCGCTCGTCTGACGCGTGGGCCGCTGCCGCCAGGGGCAGCGCGCACGCCGAAGCATCCTGCGGAGTGAGCTCCGCGGCGAGTGCGGTGGTGGGCGTTTTTGTACGCATTGTTTTGCCGATCGGCGCCGGCCTTCGCACCCCCTCCCTCCCCCCCCGTGGAATAGCTCTTGGCTGTCTGGGGGGCCTGTCTCGAGCAGGCGGAGTCTCCCCCGCAGGACGCACTGTCGCAAACAGTCGCACTGAGCAGAGGTCCGGAGCCAGACCCGCCCCCCCCCTCCAGCCCGCCCTCCGCCCAATGTCGAAACGCCGAATATCTAGGCCTCCCAGATGGGGTCGAAGTAGATGGGGTCGGAGGATCGCACCGCATCGCCGAGACATCGGCGATGCATCGTCGATGCATCGGCGATGAGGTTCAATGTGGGGCCCAACTTTCTCCAGGCCGACGTCGCCGATGCATCGCTGACGTCGCCAGTGCATGGTTAATGCATCGCCGATGCATCGGCGATGCACCGTCGCTGTATCGGTGATGCGGTGAGATCCTCCGACCCCATCTTCTCGGACCCCATGGCGGGCAGCCGTGGTAGCCGTGGCGCAGCAGGCAGCGGCAGCCGTGGCGCAGCCTGTTCTCGGTAGGGCGAGGTGGGACGGGCGTGGCGCTTCCGTAGCGCCCTGGGTGCCCGCTCGGCCCGAGGGCTCGCCAGCAGGAGGAGGAGGAGGAGGCGGAGGAGGGGGTGGGGGGAGGAGGAGGAGGAGGAGGAGGAGGAGGAGGAGGAGGAGGAGGAGGAGGAGGAGGAGGAGCTGGAGCAGGAGGGAGGAGGAGGAGGAGGAGGAGGAGGAGGAGAGGGGAGGGAGGAGGAGGAGGGGGGGAAGGAGGAGGAGGAGGAGGAGGGGGAGGAGGAGGAGGTGGAGGCCTCTAGGATAGCAAACGCGCTCACCTTGCGGAGGGAGCTCCGCGGTGGGGGCGGTGGCCCGCAGCACGGCTTGCAGCCTGCTGGTTCTTCGCCTCTCGCGTCGGGCGCGCGCCTCCCAGGAGGGGGGAACGCGGCGCCGCCACGCCCTCCCTGCGCCCCCCTGCAGTGGAGGCATGTGCCAAGGAGCACCCTGCTTGCCTCCAGGGTGCCCCGGGTTTCTTTGGTTTCATGGTTTTGCCACTTGTGGAGAGCGTGATGTTCCACACCAGAAAATCGGTGGACGTCCCGGGGTCTCAGGGTTGGGCTTCTTGTGGAGGGCTTCTTGTGGTCGAGCTCCTGCTGTAGACCTCGAGGACTCCGCGCGGACCTCCGAGCTCTTACCCGTCGGTCGTTGAAAGTATGTATTCTTGGAGCCCCAGATTCCAATCTACTGCATGTGCCTTCCTAATTGCTTCAATGATCGAGTGCCTTCACCGTTTCTGTTCTCCTTAGGGGGCGGGCGGACACCCAGTCTACTTTCGACGTCTTCCCACGTCATGGTTCTGCCTACTTCTTCCGACCGATAGGCATGCTCACGTCACTGTCTGTGTGTGTTCCGCTGTTGGCGTCGGCTGGGGGCCTGAGGCGGCCCAGCGCTGGTTCCGGCGAACATGAAGGGGGGCGAGGTTCGAATTTTTGTTGCGGGTTCGAGAGGGTGTGTTGTCCTTGCCGTCAAGTCGGGCATGCCCCTGTACAGGAGGAATATTTCTAAGATGGTCAAAAATATGGTGGGGACGACTTGTTCTAATATGTTTGACTATGTTTGAATATTGTTACATTTTTCGATCAAAATCTGCCTGTAGGAGGGCATGCCCGACCTAACCTTTCCGGCCTTCGGGAGCCGTTTTCGGGCTCGGGAACTGTCAAAAACGGGGCTGGGCTGAAAACCTTCACCAGATGGGCCCCAGGAGGGGGTCGGGTCCGGGGCCCGATTTTGAGCGGACTTGTCGGTATCCCCTTCTCTGGACAGATTTTCTCGGGGCCCCTCCAACTCAGACCCCCGAGCCGCCCCCAAACCTAGACCAGCCATTCGGCGACGCGTACAGTGGAGGCCCATGCAAAGAAACACCCTGCTTGCCTCCAGGGTGCCCTGGGTTTCTTGGGTTTCGATGGTTCTGCGATGGAGAGCGCGACCTTCCCACACCAAAAATCCATGGGCGTCCTGGGGTCTCAGGGTTGGGCTTCTTGTGGGATATTTTTTTGTGGTCGAGTTTCTGCTGTAACGGAGGGGCGATGTACATGGGGCGGCGGCGAGGGCTGCAGAGAAGGGGCCCTTTGGGGCCCCTCGAGGGGCCCTTCAGGGCCCCAGAAGGGCACCTTTCTCCCCCGCCCATCGCCACCAATCCGGCGTTGCCCAGCCGGCCGCTTGTCACGTGCGCGGAGGAGCCCAGCTGCAGAGCGAAGGGGGCGGCCGGCAAAGGCGACGAAGACGAGGGGCGTCTGTGGGGGGAAGGGAGGAAAGGCAGAGCGGCGCCCCTGGACCAGCCACAAGCATGGCACTTGCGGCTCCTCCGATTCGATTCGATTCGACTTAGGTGGCTTCCGATTCCGAGTCGATTCGACCGTGGACTCCGGTTTAGATTCCGACGTTGCCTTGGAGGCCCACTTGCCTGCCGATTCCCGCCGGTTCGACTTTCCCCGGCTTGGCTGCCGATTTCTGCCGATCCGACTCATTTCGATCGCCGATCCGACTTGTCGATTCGATTTTGGGCTCTCTTGCGCTACTCGTGGAGCGGAGGTCCTTGCCCCCACTTGGGTCAGCCATCGTATTCGTCGCCACCGGTGTTTCACGAGGCGGTGTGCAGCAGGAGTGCTCTCACGAGGCAACGCCGTCGTTGCGATGGCCATTTCCCGCCTCTCTCCCTCCTCCGCGCTGTGGGTGGAGATGCAGGGTGAGGGGGGGATGACCCAGACCTCCGACGTTGTGACTTGTTGCATGCCGTTGTGTTCCCTCGATTTGAGCCTCTCGGAACGCGGGGCCGTCAGACAAAATCAGGCTCGGATGGGATATTGTTCCCCGGGAAGGGGCCGATAGGTCTTGGGCCATACGCTGAAGAAGTCACGACGTCGGAGGCCTGATAATGGGAAGGCAGAAGAGAGGAGGGGGGCAAGCTAGCGTCAATTCCAGTTACCGTCGCAAGTCCGTAACCAATTTCTATGACGCGCGGTTGGTCTAGGACGGTTGTCAGGCGTTGCTTGAAATTGTGGTCATGGGCCAATTTCCGCACAGACAAGACGAGTGCCGTCCAGCCACTGTCTAGATATATGGATGTAGATATGCTGTACCAGCCGGACTTGAAGCCTTGAAGCTGTGCAAGCTGTGCAGGGAGAGCGTTCGCACCATGTTTGGCATCTTATCCCTCCAACCCATCCCTTCCCACTGCGCTGTATTTGTCCGCCGACGGGTGTCATAGCGGACCTGGGTCGCCGAAATGACCCCATCGTGTGATGCGCGATCAGCAGGGAGAGTCGTGTGCAATGGAGCAGGGTGAGGAAGATGTGTGGATCCCAATGACCCCATGCGGTCCGGCTTTACGCCTGTCCGCGCTTGGTCCGTTCTGAAGATGATGAGGGTGCTACGTGAAGCAGTTCCGACACCATTGATCTTCGATTCCCAGGAGAATGTGGGAACATATTGGCAATTGGGGGGGAAAGACGAAAGCCCAGAATACATAGGGAAATGTGGGGAATCATGGGATTTGTGAATATTCATTTGTGTGTCCCAGGGCCCCCCTGTGTGTTTTTCCCCTCCTGAAGATGATGAAAGTGCGCTGGACCCGACTCAGTTTCAGCCCGGTTCCTGAAGCATTGGCGCCCGGCAGCAAGCATTGCCCGCGGCGATCGTTGTTGGCATGCTTCTTCGCAGTGGCGATTGGCCTACGGCATGGTAGATGTATGGGATGTCTCTTGTGCGTAATCGTAAGTCGGGCCTGTCCCTCTACAGGAGGAATGTTCAAACATAGTCAAACAATAGCCTGGGGACGATGTTGTTGACCCTTTGGGGGCATTTTTTGGGCACTTTCTGACAATGTTTTACTTCTCGTCCAAAAGCCCCCTGTCTACTTCTCGTCAATGTTGTACTTCTCGTCAATGTCTTACTTCTCGTCGAAAAGCCCCCTGTAGGGGGACACGCCCGACCTGAGCGCAAGCGCCGAGGCAAGCCCCATCGAGGCAACGACTGGGGCCTTCGCCCGGCCTCACGCGTGCCCTCCTCCTCCTCCTCCTCCTCCTCCTTCCTCCTCCTCCTCCTTCCTCCTCCTTCTCCTCCTTCCTCCTCCTCTCTCCTCGCTCCTCCTCGCTCCTCCTCCTTCTCCTCCTCCTCCTCCCCCTTGTCGAGGGGGAGGCCTGCGGACGCTCCGCTGCCGCTGCTGCCAGGCCACCCTGTGCACACGGTTTTAAGTCGGGCCTGTCCCTCGACAGGAGGAGCATTCAAAAACAGTAAAACAATCCTCTGGGGACTGTGTTTTGACTATCTTGGAGCATTTGGGGGGTACTTTTGGAGTGTTTTTAGCTTTTCGCCCCAGTTCCCCCTGTGGGGGGACGGGCCCGACTTAAGCATACGGGGACCGCCAACGTGCTTACCCTGCGGCAGAGGTTACAAGGACGCGCTGTCATATGTTGCCTGCAGTTGGCTGTGGGAGATCGGTCGTGGCGAGCGCGTTGTTGCGTACTGGTCCAGTGTGTCCAGTGCGTTCGACCATGTGCTGGCGTGTCGACAAGCAGAAGGCGACATGTATCAACAATACATTCGTTCGGGGGTGGAGAGAACCCCCAACAGTGACACGTCGATTAGTGAATTGTCAGTTTTCGGTTCTCGAGAGGGCGCCGTGGCCGTTATTTTTCAGGCTTGCGCCCGCCAGGTTTGGGCCTCAGGTCGTTTTCACTAAACCACGTTTTACTGAAGGGGGGTCTATCCATCCCCGATTCGCCCGTGTGCTCTCATCTCGGCTTGGTTCCAAGACTGCCCACGTCGTGGTGGATGGTATCTCGTTTGACGCTGTCGAGATACATGACATGGTATTTCAAAGCACGGTCCTGGCTTTCCAATTTGGAACGTCTACTGGGCAGATGCTCGTGGCGCTGTCCCGAAACACGAATTCGTCAATGACGTTTTCGCAGACGACTTGAACTGTCGGCGCCATTCTCGGCTCAGCTCTCAACGACACGACGCTTCCCGAAACATCCAACTTTCAAGCGGCATGTCATGCCCGGGGAAACGTAAACCAAGTGTTTGTTGAGGCAACCCAAGAGAGCATACACATCTTGGACATGTCGAACATTCAGGGTGACAAATTCAAATTATCTAGCGCATTTCTGAATGCACCATCTCGCTACTGAGGTTGGCTGGCGCCTGCGCGCCCTTCTCCAGACTATTCGCTTCTATGGCAACCGCAAGCGTACCAGGCTGCGCAAGTGTCACATTCAATCCACGTCGAAGGGGTCACACCTGCGATTTGTCACGCTGAGCGGGGTATGTGTCCGCACTTCGATGGTTTGCAAGACGAGCTGCGAAACGAAACCGATTATTCCGAGGATTCTGTGCTGCGTGAACACACTACAGCACCTTGGAGCATGCGCCGCGACATTGTCACGCTAAGACTCTCGTATCAGGTTTCTACAAGTACCGCTCTTCCCACCTTGCCCTTTTTTTGGGGGCCAAACTGTGGGGATTCGGGGAGCTTTTTTTCGGCACGACCCACCAGTCTCATAGCACATCTTTGTTCGACCCGGTCGAGCCAGGTCACGTTGCAATGTTGCGACGGCCCAATGTCGGCATGATCGAGTTTCAATCATTTGCCTGCAGATATATTCATGTGGCCTTCGGCCAGTGCCGCCGGTCTTGGTCGCTCGGGGTTAACCCCCCAGACGCGGACAGTACGGGCGCACGCTCAAAGACACACACAAACACACACACACACACGCACACACACACACACGCACCACACGCCACACACGCACACTATTTTGTCGTTGCCTTTGGCCAGTTCCTGGCCGCGCCATTCCGCACTCGCGCGCGCGCCACCACGATCAGATTCCACGACATTACCATTATCGTTTCTGCTCACCCACCCGACTGTTTATTTGTCTCTCGCGCGAAAACGCCGCGCCTGGCACTCGCGCGCGAGCACCGTGCTCACGCGCGCACAAACGCACGCACGCCCACATGAACACAAACACACGACACACACATGGACACACACCACCACGATACTCACGTACTCACCAATGTACACATGAACACCCGCACACATTCAAGTCATATTACTACAGACACCACCCAAATCCGCGCCACAGACATGCATGTATGTATGCATCTGACTGGGATAGGAATGCGCGATCGCCTGGCCGAGAAAGTGTCAAAGTGAAACCGCGGCAAATGGAAAAAATAAGCCAGGAGAAAAAGCAAAGAGAGCACAGTGCCATTGTACTGCATTAGTGTTCTGCTGCTTCCTCCCCCGTGAATCTCCTCCCTCCTGCGCTTCCTGTCCTTCCACTCTTGTGCTCCGCCTCCTTCCTTCCTCCGGCGCTTGTTCCTTCTCCCTGTTTCCGTCTTTGTGATGGTGATGATGATGGCGGTTGAGATGATGAAAACGCTGTGCCCGCAATTGCATCGAGTGTCTCTCTCTCTCTCTCTGTAAAAGCAGCGCATGCGCCACGTTTTTAAGCGCATGTGCAGAGCATCCGTTTGTTAAAGCAAGAATTCCGCCATCCCATTAGAGCATCTGCAGGGTCTTTTCCGGTAGACATCCGCCATCCCTAGGGCGCATCTACACATGGTTTTTCTGTAAAAGCAGGAAAGCAAGCACGACGGTTGAGGTTAATGGTGAAATCAAAAGTTTATTGGTGAAATAGAAATTGTAAGGGTGAAATAAACATTACGTAAAAAACACCACGCAGAAATAACATTACGTAAAAACACTACGTAAAACACTACACCGAAAAACACTACGTAAAAAAAACACGACGCAACACACACACACACACACTACGGAGAAGCATTACGTACGTGAGTACGTCACATCCGCACAGTACGTGTGTGACCAGGGAGGTCTCGTGAGCGGGCGCTCCAGCGGCTGGCGCGGCCCTGCGAAGTCCGAACGACGAGGGCATTCTGCGTAGTGTTTTTACGTAGTCTTTTCAGGGGCGCCCCGAGACGGCAACGCTGCTACGCGGGAACAACACGCCCGAAACCCCACGCAGCAGCATGCCGCGTCGCCCGCGTCTCCTCGTCGCCGTTGGCCGAGACCGCGGGGAGTTGCGGATTCGGGCGGAACTGGCGCGAGACGCGGGCGACGAGGGCATTCTGCGTAGTGTTTTTACGTAGTGTTTCCAGAAGCGCCCCGAGCCGGCAAGCAACCACGTAGCAAACAACGACGCCCAAACCCGCGCTGCCAGCGTCTCACGTCACGTTCGCCCCAGGGCACGGGGAGCCGCTGGTTCGAGCGGAATTCGCGCGAGATGCGGGCGACGGGGGCATTCTGTGTAGTATTTCTACGCAGTGCGTGCAGGAACGCCCCGAGTCGGCGCGCCACCACGCCAACGCGCGCAAACCCTTGCGCAGCAGCATGCCGCGTCGCCCGCGTCTCTGGAAAGTTTCGCCCGATGCCGTGGGGGGCTGCGGATTCGGGCGGAACTGGCGCGAGACGATGCCCACGAGGGCATTCATTCTGCGTAGTGTTTTTACGTAGTGTTTTCAGGAGCGCCCCGAGTCGGCGCGCTACCACACGGAAACAAAACGCCCGAATCCCAACGCAGCGCCTCGCCCGCGTCTCACGTCACGTTCGCCGCAGGAGGCGGGCAGTTGCGGAGGCGTGGAGGGGGGGGGGGGGGGGGGGGAATTTGGACCGATATTTGCTAGAACTGGAGCGCAGGGAGGAGGAGGAGGAGGAGCAGGAGGAGGAGGACGAACTTTGGATTGATATGGAGGAGGAGGAGGAGGAGGAGGAGGAGGAAGAGGAGGAACATGTAAGGACCGATGCCAGGCAGCCGCGGATAGGAGTAGGAGTAGGAGGAGACGGAGGAGGAGGAGGAGGAGGAGGACGCGAATACACTACGCCAATCAACTACGCCAATCAATTACGCAATCGCATTCAGTACATACACGACGCGAATACACGACGCAAAGGCACGACGCAAAAACACTACGCTGATGCGCTACTCGAATATACTACGCGAGTACACTACGCAAAAACACTACGCAAACACACTGCGCAAATACACTGCTCAAAAACGCTTCGCGAAAACATTACGCAAAAACACTACGCAAAATCACTGCGCGAAAACACTACGCAAAAACACTAAGCAAAAACACGACGCCGACACACTACGCCAATGCACTACGCAAACGCGCTCAGCACATACACGACGCAAATACACTACGCCATTACACTACGCAGACGCACTCAGCACATACACGACGCGAATACACGACGCAAAAACACTACGCAAACACATTGCGCAGATGCGCCACGCGAACACACTACGCGAAACACACTACGCAAAACCACTACGCAAAAACACTACGTAAACAACACGACGCAAAACACTACGCAAACAAATTACGCAGGTTGTTGTTGCACCCTCAGGAGGAGGAGAAGAAGGAGGAGAAGGAGGAGGAGGAGGAGGAGGAGAAAGGGGAGGACAATGAGGAGGTGGACGAGGGACTTTGTGCCGATATCGGGTAGTGTGCGTTGGAGGAGGAAGAAGAGGAGGGGGGCCGAGGGAGGAGGAGGTAAGAGAAAGAGGAGGAAGAGGAGGAGGAGGACGAGGAGGAGGAGGAGGGGATGAAAACCCCGTCTGGTAGGCTTCGGCCGTTTCGGCGCAACGGCGGCGCGGGCGTGGGCGTTCAAGACTGAAGCCCCCGGCTGCGGGTGTCGTTCGACCTTCTCCGTCATCGCAAGGCCTCCTCCTCCTCCTCTTCCTCCTCCCCCCTCCTCCTCCCCCTCCTCCTTCCCTTCTTCCTCCTGCTCCTGCTCATGCTCCTCCTTTTCCTCTACCTCATTATCCCCCTCTTCCTCCTCCTCCTCCTCCTCCTCCTTCTCCTCCTCCTCCTCCTCCTCCTCCTCCTCCTCCTCCTGCACCTCCTCACATGGCCGCTCCTCGCTCTGTATCGATGACGGTTGCGGAGATTCGTCAAAGATTCCCGTCATCGCAGCGCATCCTTCTGTCAAAACCCATCGCTAGGACACAGTACTTTTACAAGGTCACCCTTGCATTTGTAAATGTTCGGCCCACCCGTGCCCAATGTGAAGTCCAACGACATCCGAATTGAGCGTCCAAGGGCCTTTTCACCCTTATCCAGTTGCCTGCGGCAAGTCTCGCCACCACGCCCGCCCAGCTATCTCGGTGGTCAACGTACGAGGGAGCACGGCGGCCTTAACATGTGACGTCTTGTATTTCTTGTCGATCGAAGAGTCGTGACATGTTGCGCGCGTTCCGCAGGGGTGTTCATGGGGATTCTGGGAGCAAGGTGTTTGGCGCAGCTCTGGGACGTTTCGAAAACCCCAGGAGGCTCATGAGGCTCAGGACCGTGCCCGGAGTACGCGACGCAAAAACATTACGCAAAAACACTACGCAGATGCGCTACGCACACACACACACACACACACACACACTACGCGAAAACACTGCGCAATCAACTACTACGCAAAAACACACCACGCGACAAAAACACTACGCGAATAAACACTACGCAACAACACTACGCAAAAACACTGCGCAAAAACACTACGCAGATTCATTTCACCCTTAGGCACACCTCTCAGCAAACACAGTTGAAACGCATGTGCAGAGGGTCTTTCTGTAAAAGGTGCAAAATACACGCGCGACCCGTTGAACGCACCTACAGAGGGTCCTTCTGCATAAGCAGCACAGCCGCCACCCCTCGGGCGAATCTAGAGAGGGTCCTTCTGTAAAAACACCAAATCCGCCACCCCTTGAGCGCATCTGCAGAGGGTCTTCCTGTAAAAGCTGCAAAGCCCGCGCGCCACCCCTTGAGCGCATCTACAGAGGGTCCTTCTGTAAAAACACCCCCAGAAACCGCCAGACCCCCCCCCCTCCCTGGCAAACCAAGCGTTCTGAGGCAATTTCCAAGGAAATCCAATGGTTTTGAAAGTAACCCCACGCCACTGGACACCCCCCCCCCGCACGCCACCAGAACCCACGCCACCAGACCCCCGCCCCCCACGCAACCAGAACCCACGCCACCAGAACCCTCCCCCCCCCTTTCCCCCCTCCCTGACAAACCAAGCGTCCTGAGGCGTTTCCAAGGAAATCCAATGGTCTTCAAAGCAAGCCCCCCCCACACGCCACAAGAACCCACGCCTTTGGACCCCCCCCTCCCCCCCCCCCCACACGCCACCAGAACCCACGCCACCAGAACCCCCCCACCTCCCCTCCCCCCCCTCCCCCTCCCCCTCCCCGGCAAAGCCACCCCGGTCACCCCCACCCCCTTGAGCTCACACGCCGGATCGGCGGATTTTATAATCGCAGTGTGGAAGTCCTCCAACGTAGGCTCCACCAAAATGCAGAGGCACCTGCGTCAGCCAACAACAATGCGAAATTCATGTTGAGGAAAAATCTTGGGTCATGCTCGGAGGGGCCGCCAGCACTTTGTATTGTTTGTGTTGTTCGGAGCGGCCAGGGGGGACATAATGCCTGCTGCGCGCAGGGCCACCATCCTCGTCACCAAAAACAATACACTGTACATTTCGCGGCAGACTCTGAATCATGCGCGGGCACCCCGCGATCACCTTGCATTGGTTTTTGACAGAGACGGCGGGCGTGCTGGCATATTGCCTGCTGTGCGCAGGCCCACCAGACGCTATGATGGCCACCCCGCCACGATTGCTCATTGGTTTTCGACAGAGGTGGTGGGGGTCAACGTGTTCCCCGATGTGCAGAGTAACGTGCGCGGGCGCAACTGGCACACTTTGCGCGTGTTCCGGACCTGGCGCACCTGGTTCGGCTCGAGCATGCGGCACACATCGCGCACGTGGAGCACGTGGCGCATCTGGCGCATCAGGCGTGCCTAGCACGCTTGGGCCCCCAGGGGGGCCTGGCGCGCCTGGCACGCCCGGCAGTCGTGGCACACCTCGCCCCAGCGTCGCGCACATGGGGTCTTTTTGGGCTCCCAATAACTGCCCATCCAAAGACGACCGCTGAACATGCTGCGGCTCGGGTGTTACTTATGTGGTGGGAGGATGTGTCGGACTGAACGAGACGGCTTGCGAGCGGGGAGAGTGTTTTGACCCCTCCCTTTCCCCCCTTTGGTCTGGAAGGGGACTTCTACGACCCATTTGAGCGTCCAGGATGGCCTCGGCGAGAGGGCATGCATCACTGAACTTACGTATTGTGATTAGGGGGCCATTTCGGCATCCCAGGGGGGAGCCCTAATTGAGCCCCTTTCCCTCTTTTTGATCGATCTCCAAGATGGCCCCAAGAAGGCCCCCTGCTACCAAGAGTGCCACAAGGTGGCCCCAAGAGTCGCCCAGGAGGCCCCGAGAGGCTTCCCGAAGGTCCCCCAGAGGCTCCCCAAGAAGGCACCAATGGCCTCCCCTCGAGGCACCCAGGACGCTTCAAGAGGCCTCCAGGACCGCCAAGAGGCCCCCAAGACGCCCCAAGAGGGCTCCAAAGATCTGCCAAGAGTCATCCGAAGAGATTCCGAGAAGCATCGAAGAGGCTTCTGGCTTTTTTGTTCGCTCTCCTCTTCCTTCTCCGCCTCCTCCTCCTCCTCTTCCTCATCTGCCTACTCCTCCTCCCCCTCTACCTATTCCTCCTACATCCTCCCCCTCTTGGGGTACGACGTCTTACCCATCCCTTTCTCCCACTGCATGCTATTCCACACCCCTGATCAAGGCAACTCCTCTGGCCATCGTTTCTGGATGGGCTAGTGGGGCCACTTTTTTGTCGCAGCCGCAAGCGAAGGCGCAGGCGGCGTCAAACGGGACGGGCAAAACAAGCTAGTGGGGCCACGCGAAGCGTCTGGATTTTTTCGACCCGCGGCTTTGGTTCAAGGGACTGACGTCAGGAGTGCTTCCTAGCCCGATGCTTCCAGTATTTCATTACTGTACATACTCTTCCTCCTTCCTCCCCTCCTCTCCTCTTCCGTCCTCCTCTTCTTACTCCTCCTCCTCCTCTTCCGTCCAGACGAGTTCGGAGGCCTTCTTCCTCCCCTCCTCCTCCTCCTCTTCCTCGTCCTCCTCCTCCTCCTCGTCCTTCAGGGCTACTGAGGGACACGCCGCTGCGCCATACGCAGCGCGTGCAGCAGTTGCGCACTGCAACCGATGTGCCGTCCAGGCACGGCTCTGACTAAGATGCTCTTCCTCGCGATTTTGCAAGGGGGGGCCGGGGGGAGAGAGCTGTTGGGCCCGTGGTGCACTTTTTGGGTGCGGCCTGCTGCGGCTGGGGTTCCCAGGAGCGCCGCAAGGGCGACAGGCCCATCCAGCGTCCCGCTCAGCCGTTCCCAGGGAGTCTCGGGGGGGGCGGTCTGTTGCCGCCTTGTGTGCTCCCGAGGTCACGCCCTCGGACATCACGGCGTCGACGGCGATCGTCCAGGCCGACGAGGGGGGGGGGGGCAGCAATCGGGTCGGGCGAGACGGGGATGTGCGAGAGTTGACGCGCGCGCTCGGTTTCGGCCCCGCCGCCAGGCGCTTTGATATGTGGTAGCTGCGTGAGCTGATTCGCAATGCCCCCCGTCGTTTATCCCCCGTTTCGTCCACCCTGTGGTCCACAGTCGCGGCCGATGAGTAGGCCGACGCTGCAAAATCAGGGGTGCCCTCGTGCATTCACAGTAGATGTTCGTTTGGGTGACTTTCCCGGGCGGGCACTAACGGATCTGCTCGAACATTGTTCAATTCCGACTATTTCGATTGGCTCGGTCCAAGTTGGATTCATATCTGACTCAAGACGGCGGACGCTCGACGCAGCATCGACGATTGAGTGGAGTGAGTGGCTCCAGGAAGGTCCCCAGAACGAGAATCTACCAGTCAGTCGCCAGCTTGTTGTACTACGTATCTTCCGACCTTCCAGGGGACTCCTGCGTACCATCGGATCCCTTTTGTCTTCGGTCGTGGCTTTGTTTTCTACTTGGCACACAATTGGTGCATTCGACCGGTCCAGGCTACATATCGATTCGACCGATCTGGTTCAATGTCGATGCTGGCCGGTCCGATCCGATTGGATTCTGTTATTGCGAAGGCCTCACGGCTGGTGCCGCCGACCCTGAAGGCAGGACCTCCCCTGGGCCCCCCCGCTGGCGACCCCCCTGGGGACCTGCTGGGACCCTGGATGGCGGTATTCTGACCCGGGACCCCCACCCCCCGTACCCCTCCCTCCCCGCAGGGAAGGGATGAAGGGCAGGGGCTTTTGACTTCACTGCGACGTTCTTGTCTCTTTGTTCCTCAACTTCCTTAGAACGGACGACGACGACGACGACGACGACGACGACGACGACGACGACGACGACGACGACGGTGTCTTCCATACGTCGAAGGGCGAATTGTCGGCTGGTCCCGACGACCCGAGATGGCCCGATGCTTTGTACGGCTGAGTTGTGCATCCTTGCGCTGCTGGTCCGATCCGATTTCGACTCCGTGCCGATGTAGCCTGGTCCGGCGCACATTCCGAGTCGACCCGAATTCCTGAGTCGATGTTGATTGCTTTTGTCCTCTCTCTCCCTCTTCTCTCCAAGGTGGCGTGGACGGCGCAATAGGCTCCAAGATTGACGTTCTGAACGGGCGCCATGTGGTCATTCATGCTGGATCTAGCGACTCCTCACTCGATATTCACTCGATATTCACACCATATTGTCTCGCGGCCGTTCATAACACTTCGGGGGGCTGCCAGATAACAATTGTCTGCATGGTGTGGCCGATTCTCATCCCCCGGTAGAGAGGCTGTGAATGCCTCCACCGGTATGGCGCGAGGGCTTCTACAGGATGATGACGACGATGCAATGCAATGCCCCCTGCGGGAGACAGTACAACATCCCCGCAGGGAGACGGTTCGACAATACCATGCCCCCTGGTTGTGGCTCACTGCGGGAGAGTACAGAACAATACTCTCTGCGGGAGCCATTGCAGTGGGAGACCGGACGTCATCGTCGCCGCAGCCGTATCTTACACATGTCGGCGGCGCGCCGAGGGGGGAAGTGAGAGGGGGCGGGCAGGGCTTCTCAGAAGGCGGCGGGGTTTCTCAGAAGCCCTTCGGCCTTCTGAGGAGTTGTGTGTGGCTTCGGAGACAGTATACTTACAAAGCTTCTCGGAGGGCTGGAAGCGTCCTGAGCCTCCTGAAAGTGCCCGCCCCCTCTTCCTTTCCTTTTGGGTGCACCAACGTACATCGGTGGCGAACCCTGAACCTTCAGACAACTTGACTGTCGGCGGGGGTAGGGTTCGGAATTCGTCGAACACGTAGCGAAGCCCGAATCCTACCCCCGCCTCCCCTTGGTTCAGGAGAACCGATGGTTGGTGGGGCTAGGGTTCGGATGTCGTCACCTAATGCACTGAGGGTAACCTGAAGACTCGCCGCCGCAAGCTCTGCATGATGCGCCTGCAGAGGGCGGTGTGGACGACGCCCACGGCAACGACGATGCCCGCAGCCCCTCGGCGACAGGCGATGCGCGCGAACTGCCCCGAGATGGCGATCATCGCACGCGCCACCTCGGAGACGAGGGCGAAGACGCTGATGCAGGCGCCGGGCTCTCTCTTCCAGGCGACGACGACGACAGCGACGACGACGACAACGACGACAACGAAGACGACGAGCCGACGACGACGAGGACGACGACGACGACGACCACGACGACGACGACCACGACGACGACGACCACGACGACGACGACGACCACGACCCCTGGCAGCTCTGTGAGAACCAAGGTCGCCCTCATCCTGCTGCCGTCGGGGTTCGCGATGCTGCTCCCCACCACCTCCATGCAAGCAGTGGCGAAGCGTCCTGGCGTGCCTATAGTCTTACCAAACAATGTTATGAGATCTTTTTTCCGGTTCCCACGGCATGTTCTCAGAACAGTTCTGGTTGGGACTGTTTGGCTTTGTCGCATCGGGTTGATGTTCTAGGAACATTGTTCCGAGTCTTAGAATATTGTTGGGTTCTAAGAACATTGCGTGGTAGGACTGTAGGAATGTCGAGACGCTTTGTCCCTGCTCAATGCATCCTTCTCCTCTGCTGCCGTCGTACACGCGATGCGCTTCCAGGAGCTCGGGACCTCTCTCTCTCTCTCTCTCTCTCTCTCCCTTTTCCTCCTTAGCCGACCGCGACTCCTGCCGTCGGGGTGCCCCACAGCCTGGCGGCTCGCCGCGGGAGCACGCCCCGATGTTGTCGAGAGGTTGCCACGTCTTGCCGCACAGGTTTCCAACGACATGCAAGATCCAGGTATTCCCCCCACATGTTGAAATCCCAGCCTGCAAACATCAGTCTCTCCGAGAGACCTGCTCGAAGGTGCGGGCATCAGAGCCTCGTGTCGTCATCATCCACTCCGCCCCTGCATCCTCGTCCTGCCATCGCCCATTCCAGCGCACTCCTCGCGCGAATCGTGCTCGCGCAGGAAGTTACTCCAGATTTCGTAATCAAGGGAGGGGGGTCTCATTTCGGGGGGGGGGTCTCTTCCAGGCTATCTTCGAGGGCCTGGGGGGGTCTGGGGACGATGTTTTGGAGGGTTCTCCCACGGGGGGGTCTAACACTTCTCGTCTTGGAGGGTTGAGACCCCCTCCCTTTTGTTACGAAATCTGGAGTACCTGCTGGCCCCCGCCGATGTCGGTGCACCCCTCGCGCAGACCATGCCCCACGAGGAGCTCCACCTGCGGCCCCCCCCGCGGGCGCCCTCGGCCGAGGCCGGCAGACCGCCTACGCGCCTCGTGCCCCACAGGAGTCCCCATCCGCGGTCTCAGTGGGCGCAGTCGCGTGGGGCCGCCCGCTCAATTCGGCCCCGCTCACCGTGGTCGTGCCCCGCAGAGTTCCTCGTGCTTCCTCCGCAGTCCTCTATCCTCACAGCCCCGCGGCACGCAGCATACTTCCCCCCGCAATTGCGAGTACAGTGTGGTTGGGGCGCCTGGGCTGCCTTTCTGGGGCTGCGGGGCTCGAGCGCCAATGTGTAGAAGGCCGTCGCAGGCCCCGATTTTTTTCTAAAGCTGCCCGCCGCAGGGGCCGGGTCAAAGGTGGTTCGCGGTTGGGTCGCGGAAGGGTAGCGGGCGAGTCGCAGGAGGGTCGCGGGTGGATCGCTGGTGGGTCGCGGGTGGGTCGCGGAGTGGGTCGCCGGTTGAGTGGGAAGAGGAGGAGTTGGGGAAGCTGGAGGGCTGACGAGGAGCCAGGGACAACGGCGACCATAGCGGCGACGGCGGCGTCGACGAGGACGACGAGGGCGACTGCGGCGACGGCGACGAGGACGACTGCGGCGACTACGACGGCGACTACGACGACGACGACGACGACGTCGACGACGACGACGACGACGACGACGACGACGACGACGACGACGACGACGACGACGACGACGGCGGCGGCGGCGGCGGCGGCGGCGGCGAGGCCGACGACGGCGCCTGCGGCGGCGGCGGCGAGGGCGACTCCCCCGCGGACAGCGGCGACGGGCACGGCGATGACGACGAGGAGGAGGGACCGGGAAGGCCGCGGGGAGCGCCCGCGGCCGCCAGTGGGACGCCCTCCCCGTGGTCGCGGGCCTGCCCGAGGAGCGCGCCCGCCCCCTCCCGCGGCGGGCCCGCGGCGGCCTCTTGGCGGCGACCCCGCGGCGGCCACACTGACGGTGGCCGCCCTGTGGCGGCCTCGAGGCCTCTTGGCGGTGGCCTCTCCGGAGATCCGGACGTCAGGTCCAGGGTTATGTCGGGCGTGTCCCCCTACAGGGGGATTTTCGACGAAAAATGAAAAATACCCCACCCCAAAAAAAAACCCAAAAGGCAGCGCGAGCCACAGCCGGACCGCCAAAAAATATTGAAACAATAGTCCCCAGACTTTTTTTTGTGCATTTTTGGAGTATTTTTTATTAATCGCTTCGCTCATTCCGCCGGCCCATACAGTCTCATGTCTGCCGTTTGCCCGAGGGCCTGGTGTCAATGCGGCGCTTTGGGGGCTCCTGGGGCCGCTTGGGGGACTCCTGGGGCGCTCGGGGGGGCATTTGGGGGGCCTCCTGGGGCCGCTTGGGGGACTCTTGGGGGCCTCCTGAGGGCCTCGTGGGGGCCTCTTGGGGCCTCTTAGGGGCCTCTTGGGGCCTCGTAGGGGCTTCTTAGGGCCGAGGGCTCGAAATGTTGTTTCGTGTTCCCTCTCTGGGGCCCCTTTGGGGGCGTTCTTGGGGCCCTCTTGGACCGTCTTGGAGGCTTCTTGGGCCGTCTTCGAGCCCTCTTGGGCCATCTTGGGGCCCTCTTGGGGGCCTCTTGGGCCCTCTTGGGGCGATCTTGGGGGCCTCTTGGGCCGTCTTGGGGCGTCGGGAAGCCGAACAGGTGGAAGCTCCAAAATCTCTCAAAAACCTAAGGAAAAACAATGAATTTTGCCTCCGGGGGCCCTCTTGGGAGTGCTCTTGGAGGCCTCTTGGGGCGTCTGGGGGCTATCTTGGGCGTCTTGGAGCGATCTTGTGGCATGTCGGACCCCTCGTGTACCATCTTGGGGGCCTCTTGGGGGCCTCTTGGCCTTTCTTGGGGCTCTCGGGGACGTCTCGGAGCCCTGTTGGTGCGCTCATGGAGCGCTCCTGGAGCGCTCTGGGGGACTCCTCCCGGGACTCTCTCAGGACCTTGCCGGGGTACTTTCCGCCCAGGGACCCCCAGGGGCCGCCCCGCGCGCGCGAACTAGAGAATTGTTAACCAGTTACCGGAGATCTTAGCACGCCTCTGGCCCGTTGGGCCGGCGAATTTGTTGTCGAAAATCCCCCTGTAGGGGGGCAGGCCCGACAGAAGTCCAGGGCTCCCGTCGTGATTCGTCGCGGGGTCGCACTTTTCTCGCGACGTCGGATCTCTGGGTCCTTCCGGCGGCCTCCGTGGAGCGGTGGGCTCCCGGCGGCGGCGCCTCGGGGCGGCCTCCCGGCAGCCTCCTCTGGCGCCATGTTTCTGTTGCTGCTGCTCCGTGCGCGGGCGTTGGTGGTCTCGGCGCCCTTCCCCCTCCTCCTCCTCCTCCTCCTCCTCCTCCTCCTCCTCCTCCTCCTCCTCCTCCTCCTCCTCCTACTCCTATCCTTATTCCTTATTAGAATATACTCCTACTCCCCCCTCAGGCCGGCAGATAGGGGCGCATCCGGGTGGTCCCATCCTAACCTGTAAAAAACAATACAAAATCAACATTTTTCTTATTTTTTCCTCTCGACATGGACGTCCTGTCGTCCACGGCGATAATCCATTGCAAAAAATACCACAAAGAGCACACGCGCGCGTTCATGTCAGAATCCTACCGAACACCGTGTGTTTGCAAGCATTTCAACATAAAAACATCAAAAACCCAATGCTTTTTTTCACAAAAATTGTACAAATTTCCCGCCCGGGCTCTCTTGCTGAAATCATAGGAAAACCATAGGAATCTTAAGAATTCTGTCAAATCCAGCGATTTCACGTCATCGCGCGGTGCACTCGCGATGCTCTGTCATGCACCCAGGCCGCGAATCCTGTGCAAAAAATACCACAAAGAGCACACTCGCGCGTTCATGTCAGAATCCTACCGAACACCGTGTGTTTGCAAGCATTTCAACATAAAAACATCAAAAACCCAATGCTTTTTCACAAAAATGCTTTGGGGTGTCCTGTCAGACCGTCGGGCTTCCTCCGGCCACCTCTGGCTTCCTGCGGTGTACCGGGCCATTCTCGACTCGTCTGGCAATGCGTGCGCGGCATTCAACACGCGCTCGCCAGTTCCCGTCGGCAACCGCCATCGCGGCCGCATCAGCTGTACCAAACCGGCTGGCCGGTGTGACTTCGGCCCCCAGTTGTGCCAGCTTTGCTTCTTATGTTGTGGGAGGGCGGGTGGGACTGGGCATGCCATGCTTGACTCGCTCGAGCTGGCTAGCTTGACTCCTACTCCTACTCCTACTCCTACTCCTACTCCTACTCCTACTCCTACTCCTTCCCTGACGGCGATGTCGAGCCCTCTGATGCCCCTTTCCCTCCCTGTTTTTCAAGCTCCTTTGGTGCAGGTTTCCGCCCTGCGTTGCCGCCGCGTTTTCCGCCCCACCTTCGCGGAACTGTCCACCCTGCGTCCATGAGGCGGGCATGTTCGCCATGCCCGTCCGCACAGTTTGGGGGTGAGCTTCAACCGCAGTTCTAAGTCAGAACGTCGATCCACGTGTGCCGGATCTGGCGTTGGTGTCCCCCGAGGACGGGCCCTCTGTCAGGCTGCTCTTGGGACGCCCCCCTGGGCCCGGAAACGGCCCGGCCTGAGCCGAGATTGAGGCAAGAAGTGCCCGAACTGAGCCCTTCTAGAGGTGGGTTGTCTCCGCCCCCTCCCCAGGCTCATGATGTTCCAACCTACGTAAGCTTTGATCACCAGAAATAATTTCGAGCACCAGGAATGTGCCGCAACTCCGCAACTGCAGGGTTTTCACGTGTCGGGCCCACGGAGGCGATATTTGTACGACATTGTTTCGATACTTGTCTGGGTACTCGAAATTGTTTCTGGGATGTGGTCCTGGAGCAGAATGGTAACAGCATAACCCCAGACGTCCGCACGCATGATGTTGAGCAGTCTGCGGCCCCAGAGGTCTGGCCCCGTCCCCCGGGGGCACAGTATTTTGCTCCCCAGTCTCGCTCTTGCCGGTCCCCGGGCTCGATGGCGAGCCTGGAGGGTTTCTCCGAAGGGCTTAGGCGACCCCTCCTCCTCCTCGATCCTCTTCTTCATCCTCCTCCTCCTCCTTCTCCTCCTCCTCCTCCTTCTCCTCCTCCTCCTCCTTCTCCATCTCCTCCTCCCCCTCCCCCTCCTCCACCACCTCCTCCACCACCTCCTCCTCCTCCTTCTCCTCCTCCTTTTCGGGTCGCCTACGGCCCCGGGGGAAACCTGGAGGCCGAAGTCCACGAGAAGCGCCCAGCTGGAAAAGGCAGCATCGTCGGAGGCCTGGGTTCCCTCACCCCTGGCCACCACATGCGTGGTCCCCTGGAAATCTAGGCCCCTGGCCCCGGGACCAGCCCTTCCACCCCGAGTCGTCGTCTGCCGGCCCTGGGGCCCAGAGAGGGCCGCCATGAGGCCCAGGGAGGGCCGCCCACTTCCCGCCGTGCTGGTTGTTCGCAGCGCGAGGATGCCAGGTCACCTTCCCCCGTGGCCGCCGGCAGAGGACACCGTGCTCATGAACCTGCCCATCGGCGCCACCGTGCTGCAGGCCCTGGGCTACGCCGTGGAGGACTCGGAGGCAGTCATCGACGACATCCGCCAGGAGACTGCGGGGCCGATCGCCGCTGTGGCCGCCGCCGCGGAAGGGCGCCGTCGCCATCGCGGCCGAGGCTGCGGCAGTTGTCGGCAGGTTTCCTCGGAGGTCTCCGTGAACGCCTGGCGCTCCTCCTCCTCCTCCTCCTCCTCCTCCTCCTCCTCCTCCTCCTCCTCCTCCTCCTCCTCCTCCCCCTCCCCCTCCTCCTCCTCCTCCTCCTCCCCCTCCTCCTCCTCCTCCTCCTCCTCCTCCTCCTCCTCCTCCTCCTCCTCCTCCTCGCCGAGAGCTTTCCAGGGTGGCCCGGATCGTCCCCAGCGGCCGCCAGAGACCCCCGAGCTATGAGGCCCGAGAACAGGTGAGGGTCCGCCCGTCGCCGCCGCCATCGCTCGCTGGCGGTCGCCGCCGGCGGTCGCCGTCGCCGCGGCGGCCGTCGTCGGGTCGCCGTCTCCGTCTCCGTCGCGGCCGTTGCGCACCCATGTCGGGGGAGCGTAAGACCCGGGTTTGCCGGGACTCGGGTTCGCCATCGTTTTTTGACGACCGCGCCTCGGATTTTGACGAGGAGGAGTTTCGTGGGATGTCTGCAGCGGGAGGCCTCGTCAAAATGCAGGCTCGGCCTCGTCATTTTTTGACGACCTCGTCGGGGATTTCCGAGTCCCCCGTACCCGGGTCTTACGTCTCCCCGACCATGCCTCCAGTGCTTGTGGTCTTGGCTTCGGGAAGAGTGACGCCCTCGCCCAGGCCTCTCTTTTGAGTGGGGGAAAGGGGGCGATGTTCTTCGGATTGCAGAGCTGTGGAAGCCGATGGCCTGTCGGCGGAGTGCGGCGCTGCGGCTAGCATCATAGAATTGTCCCGGTGCGACCCTACCTAGGAGTTGGAGCCCCTAGGAAAGCAGCATTGGTAGTAACAGTAAAGCTAAGTTAAAGCTAAGCTAAAACTAAGCTAACTCAAAGCTAAAGCTAAGCTACATCTAAGCTACAGCTAAGCTAAATCTAATATGAAGCTAGCTTAACTTTAAACTACAGCTAAGACAAAGCTAAAGTTAAGCTAAAGCTAAGATAAAGCTAAGCTATCTGCTTATATATGTGTATATATACAGATATATATAAATATGCTATGATATGCAGGGCTATGTTATGGTATGCTGTGCTGCGCTATGCTATGCTACGCTATGCTATGCTGTGCTCTGCTATGCTAAAGCTCGGTGAAGCTAAGATGAAGGTAAGATAAACTAAGATAAGCCTGAGCTAATATGAAGCTAAGCTAAGCTAAGATGACATAAGCTATGCTAAGCTGAGATAAGCAACGCTAAGCTAAGGGAACGTCACTGGGGGAACCGCGGGGCGGATCCTGGGGGAACCGCCCGGGGCGGGGAGCACTGCCCGGCCCTTTAAGAGAACAGGGTACGAACCCTGTAGGCAGAGCCTAGGTAGGGAATAATAAGCCAGATAGTCTTGCACGGGCACCAAGAAACAATTGCAATACAGTACGATGGGACCCCCGCGACAGAGCGGACGGAACGCTCCGAACCGAAGCAAGGTGTCCAGACCCTCCCAATCCTCACATGAATCCCCACTCTCCGTAATGGGCAACTGGACGGAAACGCTAAAGCGGCAACAGTTGGCTTGCTGTGCCCGTCTAGGGCACTCGGGAGGAGGGGCGGAGGGAGGGAGTATTCAAGTTGAAGTGGGCGAGTGGGAGGAGAAGGCTGCGACGCAGGCCGAAAACCTCTTGCTCTCGTGCCACCAGCCCCGTCGGGCTCAAAGGCGGGAGGCGCGGCGATGTCCAGAGGACCACGCGAGCCTCCCGAGACCCGACCCACAGGAGCCCGGGGGGGGCCAGAGAAGCAGGAGCGAAGGGGCGGAACGATTGAGGGAAACGAGCCAACGCATCACGCAGGTAAGGTCTACAGCATTGGCCCTGTGCTGAGCTCTACCACTGCAGCCCGGTGCCAGCTGCGATTCGCTCAGCTACACATCGAGGTCGTCTTTCGAGCGGGGATCGCGCGGGGGTGGCAGGGGGAGTTGGCAGAGGCCCTGGCTGCACCCACCTCTTCGCGTGCCGATCACACATATCAGCACTCACTACAGCATGGATGCGAACGGCCGACATATCAGGAAAGCTACTGGCGTGTGAAGCAGGGAATGCTGGCATGCGCTGCACACACGCACACGCTCATCTCCACTGCAAGCAAAGGCTGCGCACAGGAGGCCAGATGGAGGGGCACCGATAGCACGCGTTCACGGCTGACTGCGACGCGTGGCTCGCGATCCGGAGCGCTGGCGGATTCGATTTCTGCCACCTGCCTGGCCGTCAGGCTCGCTGTCCTCGGGAGTGGCAGCCGTCGCCGCGGCTGCGGATCGAGCAGCAGCCGCAGCCAGCTCCGACGATCGGCATCGGCTCCAGCGCCAGGAGCGGGCCGGCCGCTTGGCCCACAGCAGGCTGCGAGAGGGCAGCAGCAGCAGCGGCGCGAGTCTCGTCCTCGCGAGAGGGGCCGGCCGCGTCACGTGGCGGCCGGCTCATCCCAAGGGCCGCGGTCGTGATCTTTGGGAGCATGGGCGGACAGTTGGGAGGTGGCTCCCGGTCCGCCCCAGGGGCCGCCCTGCATCCCCCGGTCTGGCTCCAGGCAGCGCGCCCAGCCGCCCTCAGCGCCTCCTCTGCATCTGCTGTCGTCTTGAACTCTGTGTCGCCACGGCCTCTGCCGTTGCCGCAGGAGGCGGAGGCGTTGCAGGCGGCAGCGTTGGCCACCACATCGGAGCCGCGTGGGCTGGGGGCGGCGGCGCAGCCGGAAGCCAGCACAGGGCAGACTTGGCGACATGGGCGCCAGGGAGCGTATCGTGAGTGGCACCCGTGCGCCAGCCACAGGCGCGGGCGAAGCCTCAACCACAGCCTCGGCGCCACACCAGGCAGCAGCTGGGAGCACAGCAGCAACGCGAGGAGCAGCGGGCCCTTCGGAGGACAGCGCGAGCATGCCGCTCGCCATGCACCGCGGCCGCAAGCGTCGCCACGTCGGCCGAGGAGAGGCGGCCGATGCGCGCGCGGGGCATGGCACAGCCGAGCCCTCGCGCAGCGTCGGGAAGGGGCGGCCTCGGCAAGCAGCGCCCGCCACAGACACCTCGTGACACGCGGCTGCACCCCGGACAGCAGCAGGCAGCCACGGCCTGAGGCACGGCGGGCCTGCGGCGCGCCGATGTTTGGCGGGGCCAGCGCGGCTGGCAGCTGCCCCGTCGAGGTGCGCAGAGCAATCTCGACGAGGGCCGGCGGCTGGAGCCAAGACGGCTATACGGTCAAGGGGGCGAGGAGGAGGGAGGAGGAGGAGCGGGGTGGTGAGGTGCGCAGTGCCGAGGAGGAGGGCGAGGAGGATGGATGAGGGGGGAGGGCGAGGAGGAGGAGGAGGAGGAGGAGGAGGAGGAGAAGACGCGGAGGGTTTTTTCGTTCAATTCCCCGGCCTCGCGGAGGATTCTCTCGGCCCCCCTGCCAGACGATCTCGCCCCCCTCGGGAAAGCGGTTGGGACTTGAGAGGGGCCTGCGTTGCAAAAGACGCGAGGCCGCGGAGGCGTGGGCTCCGTGGCTGGCACTGCTTGGCGGCGCCACGACCGTGCCGGCGCGAGGGGGGCTGCCTTCTGAGAAGGTGGAATGGGCTTCCTAGAGGGGCCCGGCAGCTTCTGAGAAGGCCTCCCGGAAGCTGCGAGGCCCTTCTAAGAAGGCCCCCCTGGCTTCTGGGAAGCCCCTCCGGCTTCCCAGCAGGCCGCTCCTCCTGCGCCACCCCCTCGGGGGCGCCGCCGACGTGTGCCGCCGCGGACATCGGCCAGTCTGCGCCCGCGACGGGCGCGAGGCGGGCGAGGGGTACGGCGCTCGTCTGTGAGCTCCGGCCGCTCAGGTAACTATGCTGAATGATCCGTGCAACGTGGGATACGGTCAGGAACTGCTGCTTAGCGTATCGCGGCGGTGGCCCCTGCGGCACGCGATAGCCTGCAAGCTGATATCGTTTCGCCCTACACCTCAGGCGATGCTTAAGAAAGCTTAAGTTTTCGGCCAGAGTCTCGATTATTCTTAACGTTTCAATGTAAATCCTAAGATTTTGATAGAAATCTTGGGTTTTTGTTCAAATTCTGAGACTATAGTCCGCAACGAATAGTTAGCAAATGTTTTATACAACGTTTGCTATCTATAGGTTTTTTTTGGGTAAAAGTTGTCCGAAATGGGGGGTATTTTTTGGATGCCTTTTTAACGAAAAATCCATATAATTCGAGTTTCTACTCAGAATTTCGGTCATGTATATAAAATCACGTCCATTTTTTTCGGTTAAAGTGCGTTTCTTTAATCGCGATTTGCCACCATTGTCGTGCTATCTAGTGTGCGCCTTGGCGTGCTATCTAGTGGGCGCCGCCCGCCCCAAGATGGCCTCGGAGGGCCCCGAGGCCACACAATGATGGGGCTCTCAGGGGCCCAAGATCTGTACAATTAGCAAGCCCGGGATGCTTCAGGGGGGCCCTGAGTGGGGCTCGAGACATCCTCACAACTCGGGAGCTGCCGCTCGAGACATCCTCAGATCTGGGGCGGCTGACTGACTGACTGACTGACTGACTGACTGACTGACTGACTGGCAGGCGGGTCGGTGCTGTGTTATTGCTCTCCCGGGAGGGGCCTTGGGGGGGAAGCCGACCTTTTGGCTTCGAGCTTGCGCGCGATGGCGCGCCGCGTTGTGGTGGTCGCCCGCGACGGCAGATGTTTGTTCCACTGCCTGCGCCTGGCGCACCAGGGCGAGGAGCCCGTGAAGCAGCATGAGGCCGTCGAGCGGAACGTCATGGGCTGCCCAGTGAATATGGCCACCCAGAAATGCGAAACCGCCGAGGCGATCCAGGACCCTAGGAGGAACCACGGGAAGCCGGGGGGGTCCGCGCCGTGCTGTGCCGCGCTGTGCCATGCGGAGCCGACAAAGTCATTGAAAAACAATTGTGTTTTAAACGGCTCTTTTCTCTGAGAAGTACTCCCCCTCGACCCACCCTTGCCCTGCATCCTCCCCCCACGAGTACTCGGTGCCTTTCCTGGAGCACTTGAGCAAGACGGGGCGTTATGATATTGGCGAGCGCATCCTGGCTGGGGACTCGCCCTCGCCAGAGCTCCTCGATGAGGTCGCTCAGGTTCCCAGGGGGCGCCAAAACATCAGTTTCCGACCCCTCGGGAGATGGGGGCAAAGATAGCACCGAATGGGCGGCGCGTTACCCCATCCTTCCCTTCCTCCTCCTCCTCCCTCCTCCTCCTCCTCCTCCTCCTCCTCCTCTTCCTCCTCCTCCTCCTCCTCCTCCCTCCTCCTCCTCCTCCTCCCTCCTCCTCCTCCTCCTCCTCCTCCTCCTCCTCCTCCTCCTCCTCCTCCTGGTCTTCGTCGTCCTTCAGGGTCGGCGGCATTGGCCGTCAGGCCTTCAATCTTGATTCAAGAGATTTTGGGGATTTTTGGCCGCGTCGAGGTTTACAATATTCACATTGTCGTCCACCACGGCTCGCTCGACCGCGATTATGTCGATGAGAAGAACGCAGGTGCGCCGCAGAAGGTCGAGCTCTTACTTCGGCTGGTTGGCCAGCAGGAGAGGAAAGTGGAGCACTACGACCTCGTTTGGCCGCCCGCGGTGCCAGGGGCTCCAAAAGGGCTCCCAAAAAGATCCAAACGGGCTCCAAAGGGCTCCAAAAAAGCTCCAACAGGGTTCCGAAAGGGGTGATCCATGAGGGCGCCAAAAGAGCAACAAGGGAACAAGGGGGAACATGGAGCGGGAGGGGGCCCTGCCAGGTGGAGAACCCAGCGAAGAAGCAGCGGATCACCGACGGGCTCGACGAAGATCTGTGGCGACGCCTCGACAGAGCTGCTGCGTGGGGGGATGAGGCTGCGGGGTCCGTCCACAGCTCGCCGGAGGGGCCCGAGGAGGAGGCGGCCGACGCCGAGGAAACAGGGCGGGGATACTCAACGTGAAAGGACGAGGGAGGGAGGGCGTGAGGCAAGGGGGACAGAGGACGGATGAGAGGACGGATGAGAAGTCTTGCCTCCATTGCGTGCTATCTATTCGGCCAGGCCAAAGGGGGCAGCAATATGTGGGCATGGCTCTCAGAGCCCCAGGGGGTTCTTAGAAGAGTTCTCAGTACCTTCTGAGAACCCTCCTAAGAACACCCAGGGGCTCTGGCGCCCTCCGCCCCAAGAAGGCACAAGATGGCCCCAAGACGGCCCAAGAGGGCCCCAAGGCGGCCCAAGAGGGCCCCAAGACGGCCCAAGAGGCGCCCAAGACTGCCCAGGATGCGTCCAAGACGGCCCGGGAGAGGTCCACGAGGCCTTGAAGACGGCTCAAGAGCGCTCCAAGACGGCCCAAGACGGATGGGGCCGATCAGGGTGCAAAGAGGGGAGGGGCAGAGGAGGGCTGGGAAGTCTTGCCGCCATTGCGTGCTATCTAGTGGGCACCCCCCTGCTCGCAGGAGGAGCACCTGGAGGCGGGCGCCTCCAAGGAGCAGCTGGAGCCCGGGGCTTCCAAGGAGGGCTGCCTGGGCCACGAGGGTACGGCCAAGCCCGAGCTCGAAGGGCCGCACCCCTCGGAGGCGGCCATCGTCCCCTCGGAGGCGGCCATCGTCGAGGAGACAGGGCGGGGAGAACGTGAAATTGGAGCGGGCTGAGGGGCTGAGGTGGTCCACCACTGGTTCGAGGCGGTTTTTCGTTGTTCTCGGCCTCTGGGGGCCGCTTTCGGGCCCTGGGGCAATCGAAAGCGGATCTGGAGTGAAAGACTGCGTCGGTTGGCCCCCGGGATTGGTATGGGGACCGATTTTGAGCGCATTTGCCCTGAACCCCCCCTCTTGACCGAGTTTCTTGATTGTGTTTTCCCCCACCCGACAGGTTGGGGTTGTTAGGTGTCTTAGAACAGACCCCCCCGCCACACCCCCACCCCAGACATATATACCGCGGCCGCCAGACCCCAAGTTGCCCCGAAGGTCCCCGAGAGTCCTGGGAATCCCGCCTCTTGGGGGCATGGCTCTCAGAGCCCCAGGGGGTTCTTAGAAGAGTTCTCAGTACCTTCTGAGAACCCTCCGAAGAACACCCAGGGGCTCTGAGAGCCCTCACTGCCCCCCTATTGCTGCCCATCCTTGGGGGCCTGCTAATCTATGCATCGGGCACGCCCGAACCCCCGCTCGCAGGTTGTCGGAAGGGGAGGGGGGGAGGGAGGAGGCGCTCAGGGTGCAAGGAGGGGAGGCGCAGAGGAGGGCTGTGAAGTCTTGCCGCCATTGCGTGCTATCTAGCTGGCGCCCTCCGCCCCAAGACGGCACAAGATGGCCCCAAGACGGCCCAAGAGGGCCCCAAGACGGCCCAAGAGGCGCCCAAGACTGCCCAAGATGCGTCCAAGACGGCCTGGGAGAGGTCCACGAGGCCTTGAAGACGGCTCAAGAGCGCTCCAAGACGGCCCAAGACGGATGGGGCCGATCAGGGTGCAAAGAGGGGGGGGGCAGAGGAGGGCTGGGAAGTCTTGCCGCCATTGCGTGCTATCTAGTGGGCACCCCCTGCTCGCAGGTGGAGCACCTGGAGGCGGGCGCCTCCAAGGAGCAGCTGGAGCCCGGGGCCTCCGAGGGCTGCCTGGGCCACGAGGGTACGGCCAAGCCCGAGCTCGAAGGGCCCTCGGAGGCGGCCATCGTCCCCTCGGAGGCGGCCATCGTCGAGGAGACAGGGCGGGGAGAACGTGAAATTGGAGCGGGCTGAGGGGCTGAGGTGGTCCACCACTGGTTCGAGGCGGTTTTTCGTTGTTCTCGGCCTCTGGGGGCCGCTTTCGGGCCCTGGGGCAATCGAAAGCGGATCTGGAGTGAAAGACTGCGTCGGTTGGCCCCCGGGATTGGTATGGGGGCCGATTTTGAGCGCATTTGCCTTGAACCCCCCCTCTTGACCGAGTTTCTTGATTGTGTTTTCCCCCGCCCGACAGGTTGGGGTTGTTAGGTGTCTTAGAACAGACCCCCCCGCCACACCCCCACCCCACACATATATACCGCGGCCGCCAGACCCCAAGTTGCCCCGAGAGTCCCTGAGAGTCCCCGAGAGTCCTGGGAATCCCGCCTCGTGGGGGCATGGCTCTCAGAGCCCCAGGGGGTTCTTAGAAGAGTTCTCAGTACCTTCCTAAGAACACCCAGGGGCCGTGAGGGGAGGCGCAGAGGCGCAGAGGAGGGCTGTGAAGTCTTGCCGCCATTGCGTGCTATCTAGCTGGCGCCCTCCGCCCCAAGACGGCACAAGATGGCCCCAAGACGGCCCAAGAGGGCCCCAAAACGGCCCAAGAGGGCCCCAAGACGGCCCAAGATGCGCCCAAGACTGTCCAAGATGCGTCCAAGACGGCCCGAGAGAGGTCCACGAGGCCTTGAAGACGGCTCAAGAGCGCTCCAAGACGGCCCAAGACGGATGGGGCCGATCAGGGTGCAAAGAGGGGAGGGGCAGAGGAGGGCTGGGAAGTCCTGCCGCCATTGCGTGCTATCTAGTGGGCACCCCCTGCTCGCAGGTGGAGCACCTGGAGGCGGGCGCCTCCAAGGAGCAGCTGGAGCCCGGGGCCTCCGAGGGCTGCCTGGGCCACGAGGGTACGGCCAAGCCCGAGCTCGAAGGGCCCTCGGAGGCGGCCATCGTCCCCTCGGAGGCGGCCATCGTCGAGGAGACAGGGCGGGGAGAACGTGAAATTGGAGCGGGCTGAGGGGCTGAGGTGGTCCACCACTGGTTCGAGGCGGCTTTTCGTTGTTCTCGGCCTCTGGGGGCCGCTTTCGGGCCCTGGGGCAATTGAAAGCGGATCTGGAGTGAAAGACTGCGTCGGTTGGCCCCCGGGATTGGTATATATGGGGGCCGATTTTGAGCGCATTTGCCCTGAACCCCCCCTCTTGACCGAGTTTCTTGATTGTGTTTTCCCCCACCCGACAGGTTGGGGTTGTTAGGTGTCTTAGAACAGACCCCCCCGCCACACCCCCACCCCACGCATATATACCGCGGCCGCCAGACCCCAAGTTGCCCCGAGAGTCCCTGAGAGTCCCCGAGAGTCCTGGGAATCCCGCCTCGTGGGGGCATGGCTCTCAGAGCCCCAGGGGGTTCTTAGAAGAGTTCTCAGTACCTTCTGAGAACCCTCCGAAGAACACCCAGGGGCTCTGAGAGCCCTCACTGCCCCCCTATATATTGCTGCCCATCCTTGGGGGCCTGCTAATCTATGCATCGGGCACGCCCGAACCCCCGCTCGCAGGTTGTCGGAAGGGGAGGGGGGGAGGGGGGAGGCGCTCAGGGTGCAAGGAGGGGAGGCGCAGAGGAGGGCTGTGAAGTCTTGCCGCCATTGCGTGCTATCTAGCTGGCGCCCTCCGCCCCAAGACGGCACAAGATGGCCCCAAGACGGCCCAAGAGGGCCCCAAAACGGCCCAAGAGGGCCTCAGGACGGCCCAAGAGGGCCCCAAGACGGCCCAAGAGGCGCCCACGACTGCCCAAGATGCGTCCAAGACGGCCCGGGAGAGGTCCACGAGGCCGTGAAGACGGCTCACGAGCGCTCCAAGACGGCCCAAGACGGATGGGGCCGATCAGGGTGCAAAGAGGGGAGGGGCAGAGGAGGGCTGCGAAGTCTTGCCGCCATTGCGTGCTATCTAGTGGGCACCCCCTGCTCGCAGGTGGAGCACCTGCAGGCGAGCGCATCCAAGGAGCAGCTGGAGCCCGGGGCCTCCGAAGGCAGCCTGGGTCACGAGGGTACGGCCACGCCCGAGCTCGAAGGGCCCTCGGAGGCGGCCATCGTCCCCTCGGAGGCGGCCATCGTCGAGGAGACAGGGCGGGGAGAACGTGAAATTGGAGCGGGCTGAGGGGCTGAGGTGGTCCACCACTGGTTCGAGGCGGTTTTTCGTTGTTCTCGGCCTCTGGGGGCCGCTTTCGGGCCCTGGGGCAATCGAAAGCGGATCTGGAGTGAAAGACTGCGTCGGTTGGCCCCCGGGATTGGTATGGGGACCGATTTTGAGCGCATTTGCCCTGAACCCCCCCTCTTGACCGAGTTTCTTGATTGTGTTTTCCCCCACCCGACAGGTTGGGGTTGTTAGGTGTCTTAGAACAGACCCCCCCGCCACACCCCCACCCCACGCATATATACCGCGGCCGCCAGACCCCAAGTTGCCCCGAGAGTCCCTGAGAGTCCCCGAGAGTCCTGGGAATCCCGCCTCGTGGGGGCATGGCTCTCAGAGCCCAGGGGGTTCTTAGAAGAGTTCTCAGTACCTTCTGAGAACCCTCCGAAGAACACCCAGGGGCTCTGAAGAGCCCTCACTGCCCCCCTATATATATAATATAAAATATATATATATATATATATATATATATATATATATATTGCTGCCCATCCTTGGGGGCCTGCTAATCTATGCATCGGGCACGCCCGAACCCCCGCTCGCAGGTTGTCGGAAGGGGAGGGGGGGAGGGAGGAGGCGCTCAGGGTGCAAGGAGGGGAGGCGCAGAGGAGGGCTGTGAAGTCTTGCCGCCGTTGCGTGCTATCTAGCTGGCGCCCTCCGCCCCAAGACGGCACAAGATGGCCCCAAGACGGCCCAAGAGGGCCCAAGACGGCCCAAGAGGGCCTCAGGACGGCCCAAGAGGGCCCCAAGACGGCCCAAGAGGCGCCCACGACTGCCCAAGATGCGTCCAAGACGGCCCGGGAGAGGTCCACGAGGCCGTGAAGACGGCTCACGAGCGCTCCAAGACGGCCCAAGACGGATGGGGCCGATCAGGGTGCAAAGAGGGGAGGGGCAGAGGAGGGCTGCGAAGTCTTGCCGCCATTGCGTGCTATCTAGTGGGCACCCCCTGCTCGCAGGTGGAGCACCTGCAGGCGAGCGCATCCAAGGAGCAGCTGGAGCCCGGGGCCTCCGAGGGCAGCCTGGGTCACGAGGGTGCGGCCACGCCCGAGCTCGAAGGGCCCTCGGAGGCGGCCATCGTCCCCTCGGAGGCGGCCATCGTCGAGGAGACAGGGCGGGGAGAACGTGAAATTGGAGCGGGCTGAGGGGCTGAGGTGGTCCACCACTGGTTCGAGGCGGTTTTTCGTTGTTCTCGGCCTCTGGGGGCCGCTTTCGGGCCCTGGGGCAATCGAAAGCGGATCTGGAGTGAAAGACTGCGTCGGTTGGCCCCCGGGATTGGTATGGGGACCGATTTTGAGCGCATTTGCCCTGAACCCCCCCTCTTGACCGAGTTTCTTGATTGTGTTTTCCCCCACCCGACAGGTTGGGGTTGTTAGGTGTCTTAGAACAGACCCCCCCGCCACACCCCCGCCCCACGCATATATACCGCGGCCGCCAGACCCCAAGTTGCCCCGAAGGTCCCCGAGAGTCCTGGGAAGCCCGCCTCGCGCCCTCGAGGAGCAAGGATCGCGTGGGGGATCGCTCGAAGCAAACAAATTAACGGAGGGGAGGGGTGGGAGGAGGGCTGACCGCCTCCCTGCCCATTCTGTGCTAACTGCCGCCTCCCTGACAGACGGGGCCGCTGCCTGCTGGCGTCTACGTTCTGCCGATCAAGCAGCATTGGTTGAAAATGATAGTCGAGGGGTCTAAATCTTGCGAGTTCAGGAGGGACTCGGAGTACTACCGCAAGCGGCTGATGCCATGGGGTAAACCACATGTGAATAGGATCATCCTCCGAAACGGGTACAGAAGGACAGATCCAGCAGCAGGGTTCGAGGTCAAGAACGTGAGCCTTATCCGCCCGTGCGACGTGCCTCCCGATCTCGCCCCAGACCCCAGTTCAGCCGACTACACAGAAATGTTTGCCGACCAGTCAATGCTGATATGTGTGGAATTGGTGCAGCCGTGCTTCTACAACAGCACGCAGTGGACGTGGAAGGGCGCTGGCCAACCTGAAGGGCCGTCGGCAAAACGTCGTTTGCTCTCGGATTGCTGCCCGAGACTGCGCGACGGCACCAACTGGCCCCAGCAATTTACACTGGCACGTCGGGCTGTGGACGCGCTTCTTTCTCGGGATCGAGAACGGCACGCTGGGATTGCAAGCACAACGCTTGGGAGGTCCTGGTAGGGCCCCCAAAGATCGTTCCAAGACGGCTCAAGAGCCCTCAAAGAGGGCCTGGAGACACCCCAAGAAAGCCCCAATACGGCCCACGAAGCGCCCCAGACGGCCCCAAGATGGGGCCCAAGAGAGGGAACGCGAACCGAACATCCGAGCCTTCCGCCCGAAGATGCCCCCCAGGAGGCCCCAAGGGGCCTCCAAGAGGCCCCAAGAGCCCCCCAGAGGGCTATATAGCATCCGCAAGAGGGCCCCAAGAGGCAAAACACATTGAGTACCGTATATAATATATAAATATATATACACACACACACACACACCTCCTCCTCCTCCTCCTCCGCCTCCTCCTCCTCCTCCTCCCTCCTCCTCCTCCTCCGCCTCCTCCTCCTCCTCCTTCTCCTCCTCCCTCCCTCTCTCTCTCTCTCTCTCTTCTCTCTCTCTCTCTTTTCTCTCTCTCTCCTCTTTTTTTTTTTTGTTTTTTTTTTTTTTCTTCTCTCTCTCTCTCATCTCTCTCTCTCTCTCTCTCTCTCTCTCTCTCTCTCTCTCTCTCTCTCTCTCTCTCTCTCTCTCTCTCTCTCGCTCTCAATATGTATGTGTATAGATATACATATACACACGCACCCCTGCGAGGTCTGCGATGTGGACGCACGAGGACGGGAGTCTTCGGAGCTTCTGCTCGGGCGCAGGAGCTGCCGAGGTTGCGGGCAGCATGCTCTCTGCCGCATTGGAGAAGCACTCCGAGCTCCCGAAAATGCGAGTGAAAACCGTGTCCTGCTGCGACAAGCACCTGCCGTGCCTGCAGGGACTCCATGGGAATTTCCCAGGCCCCACGGGTTCCTGGGGGAGCGTTCGAGGAGGAGATGGGGTCAGGTGCTCCATTCTGTGCTAACTGTCGGGCCCTCTTCGGCCCTCCCGGGGCCCTCTCGGGGCAATCAATCGCGGGGCATTCTTCAGGCCGTCAATCGCCATCGATATATAGGAGCAGGGGAAGTATACACCAACACCAGTCCTGCCAGGCCAATGCTGGCCCAGGTTTTGGCGCATGCCCCTTCCCAGCCTGGCCCAGGAAGGGGTACGCACCAAAACCTGAGCCAACATTTGCCTGACAGGACTGGTGTCGAAGGCTCCGACGCTTCGTTTGCGCTTTCCTGCCAGGCTGCATGTTCAAGGACATGACGCATTTCCTTCCCCGGTCGGTGAAGAAGCGAGTGCACGAGCATCACCAGACGTTAGACGAGCCCTTCGAGGAGGTCAAGAGGTTGCTCGCCGACGCTCCTATCCTCTCGAAAGCGCCGTGCCTTCGGCACCCCACCAGGTCTTGCTCGAGGCCGACCGCCTTCGTGGACACCACTGGCACTGCGTGCGTCGCGTGGAGCAAGGCGGGGAATCAGCTTAAACACCAGGATATGCAGGGATTAAATGGAGGGGAGGACACTAAGAGGGGCCGATGGGGGGGAACCAGGGATGTCCAGTTCCAGGAGCAGGCTTCCCATGGCAAGTCCCAGCCAGGGGAGAGGGGGGTCTAGACGAGAGAAGGGGCGCAAGGGGCCCACATAGATAGCACATTATGGAGGTCGGGGGAGATCGGCGTTGCTTGTGCTTTCAGATCGTGGCGTTGCCATCGTGTGCTGACTAGTGCGTGGCATATTTCCCAACGTTCTCGCAGCCCTTGTCCAGGACCCATGCCGGCCTCAGGTCGCGGTCGGGAGTCGTCGTGGTCGTGGTCCGGGTCAAGGGGGAGGGGTTGCCTGGTCGGGGCGTTGGGGGTGGTCGTTGTCCCCGTGGGCTCACCTGGAGCATCCCACGAGCCTACCAGGAGCATCCCAGGAGCCTATAAACCCAGGAGCCTCCCAGGAGCCCACCAGGAGCCATCCCAGGGCAGCCATAAGGCTCATAGGAATCCATCGGGAATCCATAGTGGCGTGGCCATTGTGCTATCTAGTGCGTGGGATAGTTTCCAACGTTTTCGCAACCCCTGTCGAGGACCCGACGAACGTGCTGCCGCTGACGTGGTCGCGCATGCTCTTAGAGGACGACATTCCCATAGGCATCCATGAGAACGTGCTGGAGTTCGACGACGAGAGTATGCTGTCTTTCCTGAGTAGCACGTACACGCGCTTCCGCCTGAAAGTCAAGCCCGCTGACTGCGGCATTTCTGGACTTCACCGAGAGCGGCTAGTGTCAATATTCGTGCACAAGAAGCGTCTCAACATTATCGACTCGATCGAAGACGTGTACAAGTACCTCGTGAAGTCGGTCAGGGGCGTGGACACGCCCTATGGCGATCTCTGGTGCGAGGGCAGCGAGCCCGCCCTTGCCCACGAGTTCAAGAAACTTGCTGCTACTGGGACGGCGGCCAGTGCTTCGGACTGGAGGACACGTCGGGCGCAACCAACAGATAGCACACAATGGGCGTGGCCAGACGACACCGGCAGCACAGAGCGGGCGGTGGGGAGGGGGGACGAGTTGCTGTGGGTGGGGAGGAAAAGCAGTGCCCCCGACTCCTACAGGACTGGACTCACAGCGTACGAGCAGCAGAACTTGGATGCGTACGAGAAATTGTGGCAAGATAAGTATGGGCTTCCAGCAGCGGCGGACCCTCGGGCTGCGTTCGCTCTCCAGCAGTACGCCGAGCTCCGCAACACGATGTCTGGGGCAGATGGAGGCTTCCCTTGCTACAGACACAACGCCACGCCGCGGATATGGTCATCGTACCACAGGCGGTGGATCACCGCCGTGGAAAAAATGAACTCGCTGATGTTCCCCGTCTACAGCGAGTGTGCTGAGATGGCAAGCGTACCACGTCTTGATTTGGATCTCTTTGACTGTTCACACCACGCCATCGCAGGCAACTCGATGTGCGTGGGGAACTTTATCCTGGTGCTGGCGGCAGTGACATCCTGCGTAGAGGTCGTGGTGAGTCCACCCACAGCACCAGCCCAGCCAGGGGTTGCCAGCGAAGAACTTCCAGAAGGTCTGTTATATGACAAACGTGGCAAAGGTGGCTTCGTGTTGAAGATGGCCCGGTGGGGCATCAAACGACATTTCAAATACATACAGTTCGGCGGGAAGGATCTCGCTCTGGAGACGGCCAAGGCATGCTTGCAGGAGCTCCAGACAGAGGAGATCAGGCGAAGCGAGAGAACTTGCCTTTGACCTTTGGCCCATTGTGTGCTATCTGCGTGCTTGTTGACAGGTGCGCGGACAGCGCTGTTTGGGGGTCGTGCTTGTGGCGCGCATTCCATTGTGTGCTATCTCCGCGCCTGTCGACAGATGCGCGGACAGCGCTGCTCGGGGCCCCAGGAACTCAAAAGCATATTCTTTGCAGGCTGGATTGTCTCGCGCGGAAGGCTTTAGCTGACGAGGTCGCGGCTGCAGGTGGGAAGCCTGGGTCGAAAAAAAAGGAAGAGCTCATTGGAGTCCTCATGGCTGCAAAATCCCTGAACCTCGTGGCGGAGATGCAAGGGCTGGGCGGTGGCAGCGCTGCCTCCGCCGCGCCCGCTATCGGTGACGATGCGGCCACGCAAGTTATTACAGAGACTTTCTTCAATGCCGAGAAGCATTTAACCACGCTTGATCCAGTGGAACCAGGGCCCGCCCACACGCTCGAGAAACGTCCAGACTTCGTGGTGGGGGGCTTCGCCACGGGCGCCATGGAGGATTTGTTAGTGAAGAAGCCTGGCGAGAAGTTCATGGCTGTCTTGCACGGCCTACACGTGGCCAGCGCCAAGAGTAAGTTCTGGGTGGCGAAAGTATTGCTGTTTCTGGACGGCAGCAAGGGCTTCAGCACGCCCTCTGTGCAGGAATGCATGGACTATAGAGCTACAGTTCTCGAGAGGCACCCGGATTTCAAGATCATAGGCTGGGCTAGATGCTGCCACGATGCCTCAGTTTGCGAGGAAGACTTGGTCTTCCAGGCGGACTTCCAGCTCGTGGACCCCGAGGTGATTGGAATTGTGTTTGGCGGTGGCTCTCGCATCGATTTTTTCCAAGTCGACGATTCCGTGCAGCCCGTGGCCCAGAAACCCGTGAAGGTCCTCTGGGTTGGCACGCCAGCCGTCGGATGCCCTATATATATACAAATATCGAGAGCCAAGATCGCTTCAGCCCAGACGGCTTGAGCCAACGTGGCTGGAACCAAAAATGGCAACGGCTGTGGCCAAGATGGCCCTACACATACATATCTATATATATATATACATATATATATATATATTCCGCCCTCTACCTTTCTCCTTACTCCTTCTCCTCCGCCTCCTCCTCCGCGGTGCCCTGCGCGGGGTAGTTAGCACAGAATGAGGGCCTGCTTTTTCACATGGCTCATCAGGTCAAGCTGGAGACGAGGGGTGCTCACGCGAGGGGAAGAGTGCTACACACGAACGCGGTCACCGATCCCATACACGAGTTGGACAAATGCTTGGATAGGCTGACTAGCATGGAGTGGCTGCTCGCCTCCAAAGCTGCACTCGCCAAGAAGAGGGTCCGGGAGCAGCAGACCACTCAGCAGGAGGAGGAGGAGGAGGAGGCGGAGAATATGGACTGCGAGGACTGACGTGGGAACTTGCCCCGCTCTTGACTATATACATATATATATATACTCCCCCAGGGGGGGGGTCCGTGGATTCCTCCAGGTGGCAGTGTCGGAGCCTTCTTGGGCTCCTCGTGGAGCCCCCGTGGGGGCCCTCTAACAACGACGAGGGCCTCGAGAAGGGCTCAAGATGGCCCCTGGGGGCACCAAGAAGGCCCCAAGAGGGGCCCAGGCGCGCCAGGGTCGGAGGGGCCATCGGGGAAAAGCTGTTTGGTGGCCGTCTAACAAAAAGCCAACATTTCCCTGTATGGCCCTGGGAGGGCCCAGCAACCCCCCCCAGGGCCCCCCCCCGCCCAAGAGGTCGCTCTGGCCTCCTCCTCCTCCTCCTCCTCCTCCTCCTCCTCCTCCTCCTCCATTATGTGCTAACTGGCGCCCTGCCGCCCCAGGAGGCCTTGCCCGAGAAATCCAACAACGACGCGGCCTACGACGCCATCTGCATCTACATCAGGGGGAGAGAGTCCGCTGGATCTGCGGCGAATGGAAGGGGGTGCAACGCTACCGCCATCAATGCAGGCTTCTTCGGCGTCAACTGGGCATGGCTTACGAGGCGATTTGTGTGCGAGCCAGGGTGCGCCGTAGCCATGGAAGGAAAGGTATCCATTCCACCCGAAGGCTTCAAGCTAGAGGTGACTGAGATTAAGCCTCTGCCAGAAGGGCCGCTCTCGTTCGCGGACGCCACCATGGCGATGAACGCCTTTCCTGAGCTTGGGACCCCTGGGCAGCCCACAAAAGTGCATCATATATATCCACTTTAGCCTGAAGTGCCGGGGGGGGAGCTGGCGCCCCCTTGTTTCCTATAGAAAACTCATGTGGTTGGATGTCCTCTTGGCCATTCTTGGGGGCCTCTTGGGTCCCCTCGCCTCCATGCGTGAAAAAACCCGTGCGAAAAGAGGGGGGCTGCCATCCATCCCACCCATTCCGTGCTAACTACTGCCCCTGGGGAAGGCGACCACTACGACGTCCTCAGGCGCGTCGCCCTTCTCTGGGTGTCGTCATATATGTATATATGTATATATGTATATATGTATGTATATATATATATATATACATATATGTGTGTATATGTGTATGTATACGTGCCTGTGTATACATATATATATATATATATATATATGTATCCCCCATCCTGCCCTCCCATTCTATGCTCACTAGCTGCTCCCCAGGAATACATGTCTGCTCCTCATGGCCAAAGGATCGTCCCCTGAGAAGATCGAGGAGACCATCCGGGCATGGTACTCTGATCCGAAGGTCATGGGCCTGCACGACCTCGTGAGGAGACCCCCGAGATGTAAACGGCGCCCCTTGGCGGCGACGCCGACCGTGGAGAAGATCTCGAGGAGGGGAACCCCAGAGGAGATTAGTGCAGACGAGGTAAGACAAATGTTCCAAACACCCGAGAAGGCCGTTAGTCATCCTACCAAAAGAACCCGCAGTAGCAGCAGCCTATCAATATCTTCCACGGTGGCCAAGCCAGGGGATGGCAGTGATGGCTCCTCCCCTCAGCTGCTCGCCATCGAAGACGGACAGGTCAGCTCTCCGACTGCGAGTGCGCCAGGTGCAGTGGGAGCAGAGGAGGCCGCGATCGTTCCCAGCGGTGGCGCAGGGGACGAGGACAACGGCGCTGGTCGACAGAGGAAATTTCTGGCATAAGGTGAACACATGGAGATGTTTTGCATGTGTCTACCTCGTGCCATAGGAACTGCAAACACATTGAGTTCCACAGAGGAGGAGGAGGAGGAGGAGGAGGAGGAGGAGGAGGAGGAGGAGGCTGTTTTCGGGATGGTCCTGGTGTGATTTCAAGCTTTTTCCGCCCCCCAGAGGCCTCTGGAAACTCCCAGTGAGTTCCGGGGGGCACCTTCTATATTTTTCCTGTGGGGGTAAATGGAGCCCCCCGGGAAACAGAAGGTAGTTATATATAGGGCACATCGGCCGCCAGAGCACCCCCAGGAGACAGAATGTAGTTAGCACAGGTTGGTAACGTCCACTGTGGCCTGGTTTGCTGCACCCCCTTTGCAACCCCGCGAGCGCAGGATCTGGAGGGGAAAGCAAGCGACGCAGACGATTTTCAAGAAAATGACCATCATCCACGAGTTTTTGGAAGATGATGGCACTGCCCAAAGAGTGAAACGAGATCGCCTCTTCGCCAAGTACCCAGAGTCATTGTCTCGGACTGTTCTCGGACGGTGGATCAAGGCCAGCGAGGCATTCCACTGGGCGGCTCTGCCTGTCAAAGTTGCCAAGGTGCGCAAAGAGGTTCCGAATTGGTTCAAGGAGGTTCTGGGGCTCACGAAGAAGGGGAGAGACCCCGGTCATTTCCTGCCGATCACCTTGCAGGCTGTTTGGGCAGAAATTCGACACAGTGAGCAACCCCTTGTTCCCAACCATCCTGTGTTGGGTCCTCGTTTTGAAGAGACAGCGCCCCGCGTTCTCCTTCCTTCCCGTCCTCCTCCCCCTCCTCCCTCCTCCTCGTCCTTGCATTTGCTCTCCGCATGCCTCTGTTTCGGCACACCCCTGCTCTGCGTGCTCCGTCATTGTGTGCTATCTTGTGCCCCTCACGTCCTCTATTCTCTTCTCCTTCTCCAATCCGCTTCCCACCATCTCTTACTGGGGAGGCGGGAGAAGATCCCGCAATTGACCCAAATTCCTCGCCAGGTGGCTTGTGGGGGGGTGCGCCGCGCGAGCCCCCCTCCCCCTTCGAGATCCAATCACCCTCCGCCAAGAGGAGTCAGACAGTTCGGATTGACCCACCGCTTTCATTTCTGTCTCTGGCGGCTGGCCTGCGGTTGCCCTTGTTTCTAGTATTTCCTATGGCGCACGGCCCGATGCGACTGCCCTTCTGGCAGGCACCCGTGCGAGTTGGGCCAACACCTGGGGCAGTCCAGGGGCCGTCCAGGCGTCCGCCCTTAGGGTTAGGTACACCTGGGGGTTCCTGGCTGTCGTCCTGGCGTCGCCTGTGAGTTCAGATTCAAGGATAGTATTTGATGTTATATATGTGGCCTGTTCTGTTCAACTTATATAATGGTCTTGCCCGTGGCAGTTAAGTTCAAGCTGGGAGGGGAGAGACGGCCATCCCCCGCGTCCTAGCACTTGCCCAGAGCATCAGTGTGTGTAAGCCCGATTTTTCAGTGTGCATATATATATATATATATATATATATATATATATGTGTATACCCCACATCTGGGGCGAGGCTCGCCGTCGTCCTGGCGCTCTTTGCACCTGGGGCGGCTGTCCTCGTCGTCCTTGCGTGGGTGGTCGAATTTTCTTCTAGGCTGCTTGCACGTGTGTCAGGCACCCCATTTGTGGGGGAAGGTGCGGTGCACGCGTGATGGCTCCTCGCGTTTTGAAGGTGGAGGTGGTCGCCCTGGCCTCTCCCCCTCCTTTTCCCCGTGCTGGGGGCGGCTCACCTGGAGCACGGCCAGGGGCCTTCGGAGGCCACTGGCGACAGCTGCGCAGGCGAAGCCAGTGGGAGGTTTCCCTCCCCGCCTCCCCGGGCGCAACGGAGCCCAGGGTGGCGTTTTTACGCCAATGAGCGTCCTCTGAGGGTTTCGCCAGCCCTCAGTTGTATCGCGGCTGCTTGGTTAAAAAAACCCTCCCTGGAGGGCTCCAAGAGGCCCCCAGAGACCCCCCAAAAGTGCCCGAGACGGCTCCAAAGGCCCCCAAGAGGGACCCCCGGGCCCTCTTGATTGGATCTCCGCCCCCCCCCCGAGATCCAATCGCCCTCCTGGGAAGTCCCCAAGAGGCCCCCAAGAGACCCCCAAGAGGGTCCAAGACGGCTCCAAGGGCCCACAAGAGCGCCCTCCGGGCCCGCTTGCTTGGATCTCCGCACGGATACTGGCGAACTCTGTGGGGGGCGCGCGGGGGCGGACACCCCCCACGCCGCACTCCAGAGAAAGAATGGAGCCCGAACGGGGTTCTCATTGTTCGGCCTCGCATACGCGTCATTGTGTGCTATCTTGTGTCCACGCCCGCCCCCACACTCTTCTCTTTCTCCCATTCTCTTTCCGCGTTCGCATTGCTTCCCAGATTGAGTACGATCGCTACCTTTGCTCCCGGATCCATGGACTGGATTCCCACTACGCGATCAGGGAACAGCTCAAAAACAAGTCGATTCAAGAGGCTTGCGCCAATCCGCCGACCCCCGGGTGAGGCCTCTGTGGGCGTTCTGGAGATCGTTCCTTGGGCTTCTGGGGGCCTCTTTTGGGTCTCTTGGGTGCTTCCCAGGAGGGGTTGGGGCGCCTGCTGGCGGTCTCGGGGGCCCTCTTGAGGCGGAGGGCTTGAAGTGTCAGTTTCAGTATAACCGCTCTTGGGCCCCTCTTGGGGCCTTCTTGGGCCGTCTTGGGCCGTTCTTGCGCGGCCTCGGCCCACAGTGCCCAGTCTCGGGCCGCTTGCTTGGGATCTCCTCACTTCTTTTAGCCCTACTGGCGAACTCTGTGGGGGGCGCGCGGGGGCGGACACCCCCCACACCGCACTCCAGAGAAAGAATGGAGCCCGAACGGGGTTCTCATTGTTCGGCCTCGCATACGCGTCATTGTGTGCTATCTTGTGTCCACGCCCGCCCCCGCACTCTTCTCTTTCTCCCATTCTCTTTCCGCGTTCGCATTGCTTCCCAGATTGAGTGCGATCGCTACCTTTGCTCCCGGATCCATGGACTGGATTCCCACTACGCGATCAGGGAACAGCTCAAAAACAAGTCGATTCAAGAGGCTTGCGCCAATCCGCCGACCCCCGGGTGAGGCCTCTGTGGGCGTTTTGGAGATCGTTCCTTGGGCTTCTGGGGGCCTCTTTTGGGTCTCTTGGGTGCTTCCCAGGGGGGGTGGGGCGCCTGCTGGCGGTCTCGGGGGCCCTCTTGAGGCGGAGGGCTTGAAGTTTCAGTTTCAGTATAACCGCTCTTGGGCCCCTCTTGGGGCCCTCTTGGGGCCCTCTTGGGGCCCTCTTGGGCCGTCTTGGGCGCCTCGACCCACAAGAGCGCCTCCCGGGCCCGCTTGCTTGGATCTCCGCACGGATACTGGCGAACTCTGTGGGGGGCGCGCGGGGGCGGACACCCCCCACACCGCGCTCCAGAGAAAGAATGGAGCCCGAACGGGGTTCTCATTGTTCGGCCTCGCATACGCGTCATTGTGTGCTATCTTGTGTCCACGCCCGCCCCCGCACTCTTCTCTTTCTCCCATTCTCTTTCCGCGTTCGCATTGCTTCCCAGATTGAGTACGATCGCTACCTTTGCTCCCGGATCCATGGACTGGATTCCCACTACGCGATCAGGGAACAGCTCAAAAACAAGTCGATTCAAGAGGCTTGCGCCAATCCGCCGACCCCCGGGTGAGGCCTCTGTGGGCGTTTTGGAGATCGTTCCTTGGGCTTCTGGGGGCCTCTTTTGGGTCTCTTGGGTGCTTCCCAGGGGGGGTGGGGCGCCTGCTGGCGGTCTCGGGGGCCCTCTTGAGGCGGAGGGCTTGAAGTTTCAGTTTCAGTATAACCGCTCTTGGGCCCCTCTTGGGGCCCTCTTGGGCCGTCTTGGGCGCCTCCTGGGCCATATGGTGGCCCTCTTGGGCTGTCTTGGGGCCCTCTCGGCTTCGAGCAATTTTGGCTGGTGCAGGGAGTAGCAAGCCTCGGCCTATCTCACGTGCCTTTTCACCCTGGGCAAGCGGGGGTCGGCGGGTCATCGCGGGGATGCAGCACTTGATTACGAGGTACAACCTCCGCGTAACGAAGAGCAACAAGGCCATCGAGAAGAAGAACGCCACAACTTTCAGCAAGTGGCAGAGCGGCGAAATCTCAGACGCTAAAGCCAAGGAGTTGTACATCCCTCTGTGCCCAAAGGCGGAAGGGGCGCCCAACATCACCTGGGCGCTCCGCTTCAAGACCCGCTTCCATTGGCGCTCGCGGAGGCCCTCCATTATGTGCTAACTACGGGTAGGGGGTCCCTTTGGGGAACATCCTCGACCTAAGTCCACTCGCTCGCCTAGACCCTCGACCTGGGGCTAGAGCAAAGGGGGGGGCCCAGGGGGCAAAATCCTTGCAACACAAACAGTGAAACACACTCCATCCACCCTGCTCGAAACGGCTCCTACCCTAGGCCCAGGTATATATACAGCCTAATCGTAGGTTTTGAATGGGCAGCAGGGTGTAATGTCCAGCTTCTCGCCCCAGACAGGCTGACTGCTCCAGGAAATCACCTTCCATGCGACCATTGGAAGAATGTCCACTTCCGGGCAGCATGGAGGGCGATGCTGGTTAAGGATCAGGTGGGCCCGAAGTTGCGGGGAGGGACTGGAGCATGCGTTCGGGGAGAGGACGGAGACATCACGAAGACCCAGGAATGAGGGGTGAAGCAAGGAAGGGGGAGGGCGAGGGAAGAAGGAAGGGAGGCATGAAATGGTGCTTATGCCTTCGATTTGGGGGACCCACAGATAGCACACAATGACACTTCCCCTCGAAATCTCCCTTGTCCCATTGCCACGATACAACCCCCCGGAAGGTGTGGAGCACCAGTTCGGGGAGAGGATGGAGGGTCCGTCCCGCAGATGCCACGCAATGGGTTTATGTAATGCCCCCCCCGTACCCCAGCAAACGTTCCTCTGCCCCTCCCCAGGAAGCTGTGGAACCTGCCCTGGTCCTCAATTACGACCAAGTATGGAGATTAGTTTACCGTGGAGACGGAGTAAAAGTGTGGAAACCAGGCAGACTCGCTGGAATATCTGAGTGCAGGGTGAGCAAGAAGCAGCCGAAGCTTCACAAGATGGCGAAAACCACTAGGCGCGAGCTCCGGAGTTGGGACCCAAATTTCGACGAAATGATCGGGTATGACAGCCTCGACGACACGGAGTCTGAAAGCGGGATCCCCGATAAGGAAACAGAGGTATCGACGACACCAGTATCGAATGCGAGAGTCCCGCATACGTGTGTGACGAGCATCTGGGGGGACGGAGACCCTGGGCCGCTCTGCTTCGTTTTCGGCACGAAAACCATGTCCCAGGCCAGGTTGAACCAGATCAATAAGGCCTACAAGGGAGAGGCTTTCGCCATGACGACTGGCCTCCAGAGCCACTTCATGGACGGCGAGACCACTCTACAGATGTGGGAAGAATTGCACGGGCCTGCATTCGCAGCACGGAGGAAATCCCTCGGATTCGACCGCAGCGCGAAGGCCATTGGGATGCCAAATCGTTTTGGGAATGTGTCCCTGACCCCAAAAGCCCCCAGGATCGCCAAGCTGGCCATGGTGGTTTTCAAACTGCCACGACAATATAGGCGCCAGGGACGTCTGGGAGAGGGCCCAAGAATTGGGTTGGGGCTGGAGAACTTCGGACCAGGGACACTTCCATGAACGCCAGACGCCCACCATTCCTCTCTATTTAACACCCTCTCCAACCATTTGCCTCCCCTCCCACTCGTCTGCCGCCGCCTGTCTCCCCTCCTGCCACTTGCAGGGGCTCCTCTTGTACGACGCGTTTGGAGGGAACGAGAGCCAGATGTCGGCGCTGTGCGATCGATAGAGGGAGGGGGTGGGGAGAGGGCGGCTGGGGGGGGGAGGTGGGGGAGGGGAGAGGGGGTTGGCGAGGGGGAGGGGTAGGGGGGGGAGTGTGGGGTGGGGGAGGCGGGGGGGAGGGTGGGGGGGTGGGGGGGGGGGGGTGGGAGGGTGGGGGGGGGGGGGGGGGGGGTGGAGGGAGAGGGGGGCGAGGGGGGGGGGGGGGTGGGAGGGGGGGGGGGGGAGGGGGGGAGCTGGGTGGGGGGAGGAGCTGGAGGGGGGGGGATGGGGGTGGGGGGGGGGGGGGGGGGGGGGGCGAGCGGAGCGGGGGGGTGGGGTTGGGGCGCGGAGGGGGTGGTGGGAGCGGGGAGAGCGGGAGGGGGGCGTTTTGGTTTTTGTGGTGGTGTTTGAGATTCTTTGTTGTGTTTCTTTTTGTAAGCTTGAATTTTCGTTTGTTTTTTTTTTTTTTTTTTTTTTTTCTCTGTGGCTCAAGGCGCCGGTCTCTTCCACGTTCGGCCCCAGGGCGGGCGGCCGCAAGATAGCACAGAATGGGGGGTCTCTTCTCCTCGGCCCTCCTCGCCCTCCCCCCACCCCCGAACGACGGTGGCCCCAAGGGGCTGGGGGGGAGCCAGGGGGGCTGAAGAGTTCACTCAGGGAGAGAGGGAGAGGGGGATGCTGTGTCAGACAGCCCAAGCCTCCAGGCGTCCTCGCAATTCGCTGGCTCGTTCAGCGGTCATCGATTTGTCTCGCTTCGTTTCTGCCCACATGGAGGGGAGGACAATATATAAGAGAGGCAGAGAGGGGGAACCAAGGATGACCAGTTTTGGAAGCACGCCTCCCACGGTATATATATATATATATATATACGCCCCACCCAGGGGAGAGGGGGCGGCTAGACGAGACCGCTACGACCTGTGGCCTCAGGCAAGGTCCCTTCCACTTTCGGCCCCAGGGCGGGCGGCCACCAGATAGCACATAATGGGGGATATATTCTCCTCGGCCCTCCTGGCCCTCCCCCCGCCCCGAACGGTGGTAGCGCCTCAAGCGTCCTCGCAATTCGTCCGCTCGTTCAGCGGTCGCCTATTTGTTCCCCCTCTTGGATAGGAGGGCGGAACGGGGTCAGGTCAGTCTATATATATATATATATATGTATATATATACTCGCTTGCTTTGTCTTCAGAGTTCCCCAGACGCCCCCGAGGAGCCCCAATAGAGCCCAAGAGAGACCCAAGAGGGCCCAAGACGGCCCGAAAAGATCGTCCCGTGGGGCTCACGGAACCCCCCAAGACGGCCCAAGAGGCCCCGAAGTTGGCCCAGGAGGCCTCCAAGACGGCCTCAGGGAGGCCAAAGAGGGCCTCGTTCGGCCTCTCCAGGGACATGATTTCTGGGTTCCCCGGACGCCCAAGGGGCCCACAAGACAGCCTCATATATATACATATATATATATAGATGTACAGGCGCACAACGTGGGCACCGCTCAGCTGCCCGCGCACTCCACGAGCGCCATGCAGCCCTGTGACAAGGCGCACGCCTACTTCAGGCGGCTCATGGACAATTACGAAGACGAGCTAGTTGGTTTCAATACCCGGCTGGAACGCCGCGACCTGCTCGACGATATCCTTCAAGGGGAGCTGGGGACGTCGGATCGGCGCGTGCAGGACCGACTGTTAAAACAACACGTTAAAAAAACACCCCTCTTGGCCACGGCTGGATCCGCCTCGGGATGTTGGTCGGGGATGGTGCCCAGGAGAGCTCTGGAGAGCGGTTTCGAGTCGATTCCTTCTGGCCCCAAGGACCCCGTCGATGTTGCTAAAGCGGCAATTTGGGCATGGCGTCGAATGCCCCCCGTTCTGATGAGATGGAGCTGGACTGCCTGTGGCCTCTTTTCGAGGGCCGATATGGCAGCGATGCACAATCTGTCTCTCGAGGAGTACGAGACGCAGGAAAAACAATTGAAGAACGTACATCGCAAGGACGCTGCCTTCACATCTCCTCTCCTCTCCTCTTCGCTCCTCTTTTTTTGGAGAAAACACATATTTTTATATATGTATATACGCCACGCTAGGCCTGCCCAGGCAAATTTTGGCCCAGGTTTTGGTGTATGCCCCGTCCTTGGCCAGGCCAGGACGGCATTGCGTGTATCATATATATATATATATATATATAGCCCCCCCCAGCCAATCAATTTGTCGTACTGTGGCCCATTCTGTGCTAACTAGCCCGCCAGATATGACAGCACCCAGGGGAGATCAGACCCACTCGATTCAACAATCTCTTCAGTTCGTGATGCTGGACGGCCTCCCCGAAGTCGAATCCGACCCCTTCAAAGCGGTGGGGGCGCCCGAGCTCATGCCCGCTGCCCGTTGCTGGCAGCAGGGCAGAGGGGCGGTCGGGCAGGCGAACAGCTGGTGTGGGCTGCCCAAGTGCCCCATGCCGTTTCAATTATTATCTGGGCTGCTTCCAAGACGCCCCAAGATAGCCCCAGGACGGCTTCGAAATGGCCCAAGACCGCCGCCCCCGGACGGCCCAAGACAGCTTAAGACCGCCGCAGAGCGCCCCAAGCCCCCTCCTGGGCCCAGACCCATAGTTAGCACACAATGATGGCTCCACAAGGCCCCAATACGGCCTACATACAGGCGGCCCAAGACGCCCCAATATGGCCCCAAGACGGCTCACGAAGGCTCCACGACGCCCCAAGGTGGCCCCAGGACGGCCTCAAAATTGCCCAAGACCGCCGCCCCCAGACAGCCCAAGCCCGCCCCAAGACGGCTTCAAGACGGCCCCAAAGCACCCCAATACCCCTCCCGACCCCGACCTGGGCTGCCTCCAGCAGGTACATGTTCCTGCCGATCGAGAGCGCCCTCATCAAGCACCGCAACGCGAAGGCTCTGCTCTTGCAGAAGAAGATGCAGGCGCCGAACGACAATCGATGGAGAGCGGGCAAGTGGAGCGAGAGCGGGCGATTTTCTCTGCTTCCAGTCCCATGTCCGCCATTGAGTGCTAACTGACGCCCCTTGATTTCCACTCACGATGTTCCCCTCCCCATCTCTCCCCAGGGAGGGAGGGAGGGAGGGGGAGGAGAGAGGGGGAGGGAGGGCCGCGGGAGGGGTATATACCTCAGGAGGAGCGTGGATCGCTCGGAACGTATAATCGTTGTTCCCTGGCCCCAGTTCGAGAAGACCCTGCAATCTATCTATATATATATATATATATACATACATTGGGACCGCGCCCCAGAGGCGGAGACGAGTGGGGACGCCGCAGAGCTCGCCAGGGTCGAGAAGGCACAGACCAAGCTGTTCGATGGGCGCATACATACGCTCCTCTTCAACCCGTCATCGTGCAGAGAGGTCAGGGGTAAGGAGAAGCTGGCCAAGATGAAAATGATACTGGAGAAATCGCTCCGACCATCCAAACTGGCCATGTACTTCCGAGTGGACCCTACTGTGCCAAGTATTAGCTTTCACGGGGGCCCGTTCACTGACCTGCGTTGTATCGAGTTCAACGAAGAGACCTACCATCACGACGCCGCCTTCCAGCCGGACGCCCTGCCCATGGGAGCGGAGGGGTTAGAAGAGCCCCCTGCTCGCCTGGGCGCCCACGACCAGGACGCCATGCGAGCTGGGGCCCAAAAAAAGGATCACAAGGGGGTCGTGCAACAAAGAGGCACGAAGAGCGGAGGGCCCCCAGACGGGCCCGAGAGCGGCCCAAGAGGGGGGGCACGAACCGAAAATTCGAGCCTTCCGCCCTAAGAGGCCCCAAGAGGTTTCCAAGAAGCCCCAAGATGCCCCCCAAGAGGCCCCAAGAGGCCCCCCAAGAGGCCCCCCAAGAGGCCCCAAAGGCACACAGGAGGCCCCAAGAGACCCCCAAGAGGCCCCAAGAGCCCCCCCAAGAGGCCCCAAAGAGGCTGGGCCGACGGCCAGTAGATAGCACACAATGGCCAGAACGCCATCGGTCCGATCCCATTTCGTTGGACCCCTTCGCCCCAGGACAATGGTGGCGAGGACGCGCCGCACGCTCGCGAGCAGGCCGCGCACATCCAGCCCGAGGCCGCCATCGAGGACGGCGAGGACGACGGCGAGGACGACGGCAACAGAGGCGAGGGAGGCGAGGGTGCGACGGAGGCGGCTGAGGATGTGGAGGAGGCAGATATGACACTCCGCGAGTACTTCAAGGCGCAGAGAGAGCGTCGCGGGGTGGTTGCCGCGGCCGCTCTCGACGGCCATCTTCCACCAGGACCCCTCTGGACTCAATCTCACATTGTGCGTTATCTGGCGGTGGTCATGCCCATTCGTTCCCGTCGACCCCCCAGTTTCACCAGTCGGCCAGCTCGGGGGGGGGACGAACGCCACTTGGTCAAATGGGCAATGAGACGGGATACAGATAGCACACAATGAGGGTGGGGGTCGCCCGCCGCCAGGAGCAAGGAGGCAGATGTCGCTGGAGTATTGGCAATACTGGTACGAGACGTGCCCGAAAAGGGGTCTTCCAGTAGGAGTCGGAGCTCACAAGTGCAACTGCGTCGGGAATGGCGGGCTGCACAAATGCCCCCCCCCATGGTTTTGGAGGGACAAGGATGAAGACGTGAGGGGGATTTGGGCTGCCTTGGAGCCGCCTTGGCGCTGTCTGTGTGCCATCTTAGGAGCCTCTTCGGCCATGCTGGTTCCATCTTCGGCAATGTTAGGCGCCTCTTGGGCCGCCTTGGGCCCGTCCTGGGGCGCCGTCCAGGGCCGTCTTGGGCTATCTTGGCCCGTCATGGGGTGCTCTCGGGCTGGGGGAATATATATATATATATATATATATATATGTATAGCCAAACATATGTTCATTATGTATGGGCCCTGGGAGGTTTTCAGCTGCTCTTAGGCCGCAAGGGTCGTCCAGGAGGCCTCCTGGGCGCCGGCCTGGAAGTGGAGGAGAGAAGAGGGAGGGGGCGGCTTGATATATATACTTGCATTGCCCTCAGGAGCTCTACTCGGGCTTCGAGAGTCTTCGCCTTCGGGCCCGGGAAGCCGTGCGTGGACTCTGAGGCGGCCGAGGCTGCTGGGAGCGAGTGGGCGTGGACGCAGCACGACGTCCACAAGGTTTGATATATACTGTAGGCAGACTTGGAGAATTCGTGGACGGGGATGTCCACGCTGTATATATATGATATATATATATATATATATATTGTTATTTGAGCAGGAGCCGTGGGGTGGCTCTGGAGCTGGCGCCGCGGGATGGCCCGTGCACATGGATCACTGTGTGCGCTCATTGCTCTTGCATGAAGCTGTGCCGCGCGAGGCTATATATTCCTCGCTCCTTCTCCCGACCCATAGTTAGCACACAATGACTGCTCCACAAGGACCCAAGACCGCCGCCCCCAGACGGCCCAAGACCGCCCCAAGACGGCTTCAAGACGGCCCCAGAGCGCCCCAAGCCCCCTCCTGGGCCCGACCCATAGTTAGCACACAATGCCTGCTCCACAAGGCCCAAGACGGCCCGCATATATACAGGCGGCCCAAGACGCCCCAAGATGGCCCCAAGACGGCTCGAAGACGGCCTTCAAGACGGCTCGAAGACGGCTCGATAACCCACAACCCACGGGGCCTACACGTTTCGTGCCCCTGGACCCAGAGACGAATAGGCTCCATAGCCCGTAGCCCGTATATAGCCATTAGACTCGGGTCTTCTGCCGTCGTCGTCGTCGCCGATGGCGTCGCCGTCCTCCCCGTCGACGTCGCCGCCCAGCCCCCGCGCCCGCGGCGCTGCCGACGCCCGCGGCGCTGCCCGCGCCCGCGGCGCTGCCGCCGCCGACGTCGCTGGGGACACCGCCATCGCCGTCGTCGCCGGCTCGGCCGCCAGGGCCGACGCCGTCGAGCGGGGCGAAGGCGACGTCGCTCTCGCCCCTGGCGCCGCCGCGCTGCCGCCCTCGCCGCTGGAGTCGCTATCGAGCGACCTGACGTCGTGTTGGCCCTCGTCGCCGACCCCGCCGCCGACTAGCCCGCCACCCCCGTCCAGCCCGATCGAGTGCGAGCTCGGGAGCAGCCCGTGGACTAGGCCCAGGCACCCCTCGCCGCCGCCATCGAGCCCGACCGAGGGCGAGCTCGCCAGCCTGACGGAGATCGACAGCCCACCATGTGGGCCGCCGAGCCTCTCGGACGCCACCGAGAGGGCCGCCGCGGAGGGTTCGGCGGCCGAGGCCCTGCCGGGCGCAAGCGGCTCGCCAGCCGCGCGCCTGGCCCAGCACAGAAGGGCGGAGGCCGAGCTGGCTTCGATGGCTGCCGAGCGGGCCGCGGTCGAGCAGTGCCCGTTGGAGGAGGCTGGCGCGGCGGCCCGGCGGGCGCGGATCGAGGAGCTCGCCGCCTCGAACGCGCGCCTGCGCAGCCAGCTGGCGGCGCGTCGCGCCAGGGCGGCGGCGGCGTGCGGCGAGGCCGACGAGGGCGAGGGCGAGGAGTCCGTCGAGCTGCCTCCAGCGAGGGAGCGGGGGCAGAAGCGCAAGCGCAGCGTGCGCAAGCGCTCGACGTAAAAGGGAGGAAGGAGGAGGGAGGAGGGGGAGGGAGGATGAGAGGAAAGGGGGAAACCTTCGGAACCCCTGAGCCACGAGGAAGGAGGAGGAGGGAGGTGGGGGGAGGGAGGGAGGGAGAATGATAAACAAATAACTATATATATAGTTAAGAGGGAGGCGGGGGGAGGAGGAGGGAGGGAGGAGGTGGAGGGAGGAGGGGGAAGGAGGAGGAAGGAGGAGCAACCACACTGGGCACTGGGCACGAAGAGGAAAGGAAGAAGAGGAGGCCCCAGGGTAGCCCCAGGACGGCCTCAAAATTGCCCAAGACCGCCGCCCCCCGACAGCCCAAGCCCGCCCCAAGACGGCTTCAAGACGGCCCCAAAGCACCCCGAGACCCCTCCTAGGCCCAGACCCATAGTTAGCACACAATGACGGCTCCACAAGGCCCCAAGACGCCCCAATAACCCCCATCCTCGACTCATCCCGCTCCGCCCCGCCGCCGCTGGTGGCTCCTCAGCGAGCGTCGCGGCGCGTCCCTCGGACCGCCCCTCGGACCATGAGGCCTCAGAGGAGGGCCACTTGATACACTGGGGTATGTGTATATATATATATATATATATATATATATATAGTTGGCCTTAAAAGGTGCGTTTGGACCCCAGGAGGGGTCCAGGGACAGATTTTGATCCGATTTCGAACTCCCAGTGTCTCAAACCGCCCTGCCTCGAATGTCCTCGTCCCGTCGGCCCCTCGGCAGATGTTTGTCCTGCTGCTCGTATTCCTGTGCGGCCTGCTGACGGGGTTCCTGTGCTGCCAATGCGTTGGTCGTAGGGCTGCGTCGCCGTCGCCGGCGGCGACGCCGCCGGCGACGCCGCCGCCGCCGGAAGGACCTTCGGTTTCAACGACTCGGTCGCCATCCTCGCGGCCGATCGGCTCGTACGACGTCGTGATCACGTCGAGCGCTGGGGAGAAATACCACTTGACAGACGCGTGCCATGGCCTGAAGCATCGAGACGCCGCTGGGCGTTGGGAACGGGGGGTTCCGAGACCACCCTCTCCCTCCCTGCTCCTACTTCTCCAAGGCCCGCATCCCCCTCCCTCCTCCCCTCCCCGCCCTCTTCTCTCCGATATCCTCTTCCCACTTCCCCTTATATATCCATCCTCCTCAATCCTCCTCCCCCCTCCTTTCCCTCGTTGCCCCCCCTCCCTCCTCCTCCATTTCGCCCTCAACTGGGAAAGCGAACCCTCGTTTCCCAACCCCTTTTTCGGGCCGCCTGAATAAGACTGGCCTTCAATATTGGCCGTTGTGCAAGATTTGCGCTAAGTCGAAGCATGTGTAGATCTGCATTCTCTGTATTGCTGTATAGATTCTATACTTGTGGAGACGCGCGCCTGAGACAACTCCTGCTCCTCTCCTCCTCTGCCGCTGATCCCCCCAGGCGGCCCAAGACTGCCCCGAGACCCCTCCCAGGCCCAAACCTATAGTTAGCACACAATGACGGCTGCACAAGGCCCCAAGACGGCCTATATACAGGCGGCCCAAAACGCCTCAAGATGGCCCCAAGACGTCTCGAAGACGGCCCACGAAGGTTCCAAGACGCTCCAATATATATAGCCCCGGGACGGCTCCAAAATAGCCCAAGACCGTCCCCAGGCGGCCCAAGACCGCCCCAAAACGGCGACCCATAGTTAGCACTCAATGACGGGGCTCTCAGGACCCAAGATCTGTACACTTCTATAAAAGAGCCCGAGATGTTTCAGCGGGGCCCTGAGTGGGGCTCGAGACATCCTCACGACTCGGGAGCCGCCGCTCGAGACATCCTCAGAACTGGGGCGGCTGATTGACTGACTGACTGACTGACTGACTGACTGTCTGACTGACTTTCTGACTGACTGGCTGACTAACTGATTGACTTACTGACTGACCGACTGACTAACTGACTGGCCGGGAGGGGGCCGCCGCTCGAGACATCCTCACAACTCGGGAGCCGCCGCTCGAGACATCCTCACAACTCGGGCAGCTGACTGCCTGACTGATTGACTGACTGGCGGGGCGGCTGACTGCCCCCGCACGTGTCGGATTCGGTATTTTTTCATGCGTTTTTGTATTTTTCCGTAGTCAACGGATTCAAGGTTGTCGCCATTTCCCGATTATGTAGCGAATCGCCCGGGTTCCAGAGCGCCCCATAGTTAGCACACAATGGGCTCTTCGAGTATCTAAAAATACTATAGAAAAAGGGGACAACTGCACAAGTTGCTATCTATTGTTGGACACTTCATTTGCTAACTATTCGTTGCGGACTATAGTGGTGGTGGTGCTGGTGGTTGTTGTGGTGGTGGTGGCCGTGATGAGGATGGTGTGATAATGATGATGGTGTTTATGATGATGATGTTGCTGCTGCTGATGCTGATGCTGAGGATGATGTTGTTGATGATGCTGATGTTGATGATGATAGCGATGATGATGATCATGATGTTGATGTTGATGCTGATGCCGATGACGATGCTGCTGATTATGATGATGATGCTGATGCTGCTGATGCTGATGTTGATGATGCCGATGATGATGATGATGATGATGATGATGGTGATGATGATGGTGGTGATGGTGATGGTGATGGTGATGATGATAATGATGATGATGGTGATGGTGATGGTGATGGTGATGATGATGATGATGATGCTGATGATGATGCTGATGCGGATGCCGATGCTGATGTTGATGCTCATGCTGATACTCACTGTGATGCATTGTTGTGGTGATGATGATGGTGCGTATTAAACATCATAATGACAGGAGGAAGAGAAGGAAGAGAAGGAGGAGGAGGAGGAGGAGGAGGGGGGGAAGAAGAGGAGGGACGGGAGAAGGAGGGAGGACGCGGTGAGGAGCATCCAGGGAAGGAGGATGAGGATCATGGGGGAGGGGGGAGGGGGAGGAGGACCAGCATTACAGAGCTCTCAGCCTTCGTCCCTTCCCCGCCTGATCTCGGCTTGCGGGCCTCAACTCTAGTCTTCGGCGGCCGTTCGGCACGATCCGGGCACCCCCAGAACGCTCTGAGCGAGGCGCGGCTGTCGGAACGCTCCCGAGGCAGGAGAACTTCCTGGAACCGACGAAAGCGTTTGAGAAATTCAGAAATCCAGACCTCCGACGTCAAGCTTGTCTCACAACGCGGAACCCGCAAGGTCTCGACCCATTCCCCGTGACTGTTTTTTTCGTCCCGAGTCGCTTTTTGACGGTCCCCGGGCCTGGCCAGGACCCGTCGCTGTTTCCCACGAGGCGAGCACGTGCAGGACGAACACGTTCCAAAACGTCCGATATCGACACACCTAGGGGTGCGACAGGGGAAGTTCTCAGTAAGGGATGATGATGCTGATGATGACGATGACGATGATGATGATGATGATGATGATGATGATGATGATGATGATGATGATGATGATGATGCTGAGGATGATGATGATGATCAGGATGAGGATGAGGATGAGGATGAGGATGATGATGCTGATGAGGATGATGACGCTGATGATGATGATGATGATGATGATGATGATGATGATGATGATGATGGTGGTGGTGGTGGTGGTGGTGGGTTGGTGATAATGATACTGCTGCTGATGATGATGTTGATTGATGATGATGGTTGATGATGGTGATGATGATGATGATGATGCTGATGATGATGATGATGATGATGATGATGATGATGATGATGATGATGATGATGATGATGATGATGATGATGATGATGATGATGATGATGATGATGATGATGATGATGATGATGATGATGATGATGATGATGATGATGATGATGATGATGATGATGATGATGATGATGATGATGAGGAGGAGGAGGAGGAGGAGGAGGAGGAGGAGGAGGAGGAACGGTGATAGAGGAAGGGACGGAGGGAGGGCAGGAGGGAGGGAGGGAGGGAAGAGTGGCGAGAAGGAGGACGAGAGGAGCCCCAGGACGCGTGCACGCCCTGGGCCCCTCTGGTGCGCCTGCCGACCCGAGAGGTCGCGGGCGCGGTCGCGGCGACGCTTGCCGAGATCGAGCGCCGCGGCGCCGCCGGCCTCGCGCCCTCGGATTTCCCGGATGCCGCCGGCGAGTCGCAGGACAGGGCCGTCGATTAGGGGGCATCGATCGGGGGTGGACAGACCTCCTGCCTTGACGCGTCGATTAGCGAGTTGGCCGTTTTCGGTTCGCGAGAGGGCGTCGCGGCCGTCATTTTTGCGGGTCCAGGTCCGTCGGTTTCGGTCCCAGGCCGTTTTCATTTAAGGGTGGTTTTCTAAAGGGAGGTTTGTCCATCGCCGAAACGACAGGGAGGGAACGGGCCTGGTTTTGGGATGAGTTTTCGGACGTTTTCGGGCGTTCCCGGAGTTTGTCCTGCCTCGGCATGCGTCGTGGCAGGTGCGCCTCGCCGAGAACGTTCCACGGGTGCCTGGATCGTCCCGAACAGCCGCTGGAGTCCCGAGTTATGGCCCGAAAGCCACCGGGGACAGGGACAGGCATAGGGGGGGATGCATCGACCCCCAATTGTCCATTCATCGCCGATAGGGGCCCGATAGCCCACCCCCGAGTAGGAACGTGCAGACTCACTATCGGGGGCCTAATTACGGAAGACCAATCGGCGATGTATCTCCGATGTCAGGTCGATGTTTCCCCCTTATGCCAGTCCCTCCCTATCGTTGCCCTCCATCGATGTGACTCTCTCATTTCTCCTCCTCTTCTCGTCCTTCTCCTCGCCCCACTTCCCTCCCCTTCCTCCCTCCCTCCCTTCCTTCTTTTCCCCCCCTTCTCCTGCTCCTCCTCCTCCTCCTCCTCCTCTTCATCATCATCACCATCACCATGACCATCACCATCACCATCACCGTCACCATCACCATCACCACTATCATCATCATTACCATCACCATCACCATCACCATCACCATTACCATCACCATCACCATCACCATCACCATCACCATCACCATCACCATCACCATCACCATCACCATCACCATCACCATCACCATCACTATCACTATCACTATCACCATACCCATACCCATACCCATACCCATACCCATAACCAGCATCATCACCATCATCAGCATCATCATCATCAACATCATCAGCATCAGCATCATCAGCATCAGCATCAGTATCAGCATCAGCATCAGCATCAGCATCAGCATCATCACCATCATCATCATCATCATCATCATCAGCAGCATCATCACCACTATCATCATCATCATCATCATCATCATCATCATCATCATCATCATCATTATCATCAGCATCACCATCATCATTAGCATCATCATCATCATCATCATCATCACCATCACCATCATCATCATCATCATCATCATCATCATCATCATCATCATCATCTTCATCTTCAGCAGCAGCATCATCATCATCATCATCATCATCCCTTACTGAGAACTTCCCCTGTCGCACCCCTAGGCGTGTCGATATCGGACGTTTTCGAACGTGTTTGTCCTGCACGTGCTCGCCGCGTGGGAAACAGCGACGGGTCAGTTTTGGCCCTGTTGGGTCTCCGGGGGCTCTCGCCAGGCCCAGGGACTGTCAAAAAGCTACTCGGGACTAACCAGTCCTGGGGAACGGGTCGAGACCTCGGGGGGTTTCACGTTGGGGGTCTGGATTTTGGACTTTCTCTGACGTTTTCGTCAGGTCCAGACGATTCTCCTGCCTCGGGACGCGTTCCGGCAGCCGCGCCTCGCCGAGAGGGTTCTGGGGGTGCCCGGCTCGTCCCGCAGAGCCGCTGGAGACTGGAGTGATGGCCCGCAAGCCAAGATCAGGGTCAACCTCGATCGGCTCGATATCGGTTTCGGCTGGCCCGAGCCGACTGGATTCCCCGGTGTCCCGCTTGCCCGAGGCGTCCCGATGCCTGCATGGCGTCGGTGTGCATCCTGGCGCTGCGGGCTCGGTCCGATTCCGAGTCGTGCCGACCTCGGACGGGGCTAGGACGAGGATGAATCCGTTTCAGAGCGTTCCATGACGCTTTCAGAGCCTTCCGGAACGCTCCGAGAAGGCTGCGGCGCCCGCGGCATCCTTCAGAGCCGCCGAACCTCAGAGATTCTCGACTCATCCTCGCCCGTGGTTCTTCTCCTCCTGGCTTCGTCGTACGACGCGGCGCCGTCCGCGCCTGCAGGACGGGTCGCTCTTCGACGAGCTCACCAGGCTGTGCCTCGCGCGCGTGTGCTTCGTCACCGGGAACGTGGTGCTCGCAGAGAGCGGGCCCCAGGACCTGCCCGGCGACCAGCCCAGACCGCTGTGAGAGCCTCCGCCCCTCCCCTGTAGCAGGCCACATGCGAACCCTACCCCTACCCCCCACGATTACTGAGGGGGAGGGTAGGGTTCACTTCGCTCGGGAGAGCTCCCGAAAGAGGTGAACCCCACCCTTCCATACAGAAATCGTGGGGGTAGTCGCATGTGGCCCCCTACCCTGCCCCTCCCCCCCCACCGGCAGCTGCTGGCGGCGTGCAGGTCGGGAGCTCTGAGACGGGGGTCCATGCAAACGGGGGTCAGCCAGAGCTCAGAGGAGGAAAAGGTACCCATACCTCTACCCTCCCCTCGTCTTCCCCTTGTTGGGCCTCCTGGACCCCCGTCGTCGCCACCGCTGGATTCGCCTCGAAATCCTGGTCAGAGCGCACCCCAGGAGAGGTCCGGGGAGTAGCGGTATCGGTATCGGTACTTTTTGGTTTCCCCAAGAGCGCCCGATCTTGCAGGATCCTGCAGGGCCAGGGTCGTATTGGCCCGCGTTTGGGTGCAGGATCCTGCAGGATCCTTCGCGTTGGCCCGGGTTTGGATGCAGGATCTTGCAGGATCTTTCAGGATTCTGCAAGGCCTGACTGACCCGGGCCTGGATTGACCTGGTCAGAAGATCCCCGAGCAGAGGGGGGTAGTGTTAGGTCGGACATGTCCTTTCATATGGAAGGTATTCCAGAGTAGTATGGAATAGTCTGGTGACCATTTCCTTTTTTCATATCTTTATTCATCGATCAATGTATATCTTGATTCATCTGTTTTGTGCAACAGACAACACTATTTTCATCTGGTCTTCCAATCCGCCTGTAGCAGGACGTGCCCGACCTTCGGGTAGGGGGAGGGGGGAAGGCTTCTCAGAAGGAGGCCGCTTCATAGAAGGCGCCGGCCCTGCATTCATAGACGATACCCGTGCTCCTTCTAAGAAGCCCCCCCCTCCCCCTACTCCAAATCCCTTATTAATCGTCCCCCTGATCCGGTTTTTAAGCCGCCTTTCTTTATTAATTTGGGGGGTCCGGTCTATTAGGGCTCTTTCTTTGGATTGGAGCTTAAGGGGTCCGGTTCATGAAGGCGCCCCGTCGACGAGGGGGTCCAGAATATCAGGTCGCATTTGGAGGGGGGTCCGGTTTTTCTGGGGGGGGGGGGGCGATGGAGAAGTGATTTCGAGGAACCCCTTTTCTGCGCGCCGCCAGGGCGGGCCTGCCCCGCGCTGCCGCCCCACAGACCTGTACGGAGCCCAGGAGGCTGGTGTCCCGCCCGGAGCGCAGGGCTGCGCGGCGGCCCCCTCGGAAAAGCGCGCGTGCAGCGAAGGGCGGCTCTCCAGAGGAGCGCGTGGATCGGGGGCAACGTTTGGGGGGCCGCAAACGGGGTAGTGACCACACCGTGCGGTGAGTCGGTGGGGATTCGGGGTCACCGCACGGTTTTGGGACTCGGGTCGTTCTCCGAGGATGTCTCGGGCGACAGGGGCCTCCGGGGTCCCACGACCGTGCGGTGACAGACCGCGCGATGAGGTCTTGGGAGATTTCGAGGTCACCGCACGGTCTGTCACCGCACCGTTTCGGGACTCCGAAACGAGAGGGGGGGGATAGGGACAGGGGGGGATGCAACGACCCCAAATCGCCCAATGATCGCCGCTACAGGGGCCCGATAGCCCCAGCCTGCACAGGAGGGTGCGGGCTCACTATCGGGGGCCTGTCGCCGATCTAGTGGCGATGCATCGCCGATTCTAGGTCGATGCATCCCTCCCCTGCCAGTCCCCCCCTATCGTTGCCCCTCAGTGGAGCAGGGCACCCCTGCAGCTCCTGGCTCGAGGCATCTTCGGCGCATTCCAAGACTGGGTGCCTTCTTCGGCATCTTCGGCGCCCTGCATCTAGGCGCGGATGGGCCTGGCTGTGGATGGATTGTGCCAGCGGGAATCGTTCACACCTCAGCGCATTCGCAAATAATCGATTGCAGGCAAGAGGTCCACTGACCGCGCATAGTGGTTTTGGAGCTGTCGATTCTGGCCTCCTTGTCTTTCGTGCCGTGCGTGATGGCACTGGGAGGGCAGGGCGCGTCCAAGTCATCCGTGGCCGTGGAGAAGCGGAGAGTGTTCAGAGCATTCAGGACAGTGGCCCAAGCACTGCGACTGGACTCCTCCTCCTCCTCCTCCTTCTCTTCCTCCTCCCTCCCTCCCTCTCCTCCCTTGTCCTCCTCCTCTCCCTCCACCTCTATCTCATTTCATCTCCTTGCCCTTCGTCCCCTCTTCTCGTCCTCCTCCTCGCCCCTCCTCCCTCCATTCCTCCATCCCCCCCTCCTTTCTCCTCAATTTTTCGTCTTTCTAAATGATCCCCCCCCTGCCGCACTCACAGATGTGTCGGTAGAGCGGGCCGAGTGTTTCGCCTGAGTCCTCATCATTGACGATCCTGAAGCTTTGAATTCGCAACAGTTTCACTGATGGAGGGCGGGCCGTTTCCAAAATGTGGTTGTCGCATTAGCGCCGCGCACGTTCGTTCTAAAAGTTTACAAGATCTTCGCGGATGGAGGGCGTGTCTTTTCAAAATGTGGCTCTCGCTCTGGCGCCGCGCACATTCGTATTACCTTGTTGCGGGGATTTTATGTGTGGAGGCGGGCCGTTTTCAAGCTGTGGCTCTCGCCGTGGCGCCGCGCGCACTCGTCTTAACAGCTTACAGGAGTTTCACGGATAGAGGTTGTGTCCTTTTCAAACTGTGGCTCTCGCTTTAGTGCCGCGCGCATTCGTGTTACCAGTTTGCAAGGCCTTCGCGGATGGATGGTGATGCCTTTAAAGAACAGGTGGCTCTCGCCTCAGCGCCCCGCACAATCGTTTTCAACGTTTGCAGCAGTTTCAGAGATTCGTATGGCGGAAGCCCCAGGAGTGGCGTTCTGGCGCGACTCATGCTCGTCGGGACGCAACCGTAACGTTGCCTCACTGCGTTCAAGTCCCAGGAATGGTGTTATGGCAGACGATCAGAGGTTCTCAGTCTGCTGTTTTCCAATGGGGCAGTTCCCGTAAGGAGAAGACGTTCTTGTTGGCACTCATGAAGAGGGAACTTGGAGGGAGGGTTCATTGCAACGTCGTTAATGTGCCTTGTGCTTGCACTGGTCCTCCTCCTCCTCCTTCCTTCTTGTCCTTCGTCGCCTTCCTCCTCCCTTCTGCCCCCGCCGAGGCCCAGCAGGATGCCGAAGGGCGACGAGGCCAGCGGCGATGGCTCGCGCCTGCGGCGGGCGCTCGCGAACCCCACGTGCCAGGTGATGTCCGCCGTGGTCGTCGGGGCCGTCAGCGGCTTCGTGTTTCAGAGCCTCGGGTGGAATACCAAGCAGGCACCCAGGGAGGATGACCAGCTGGGAGGCAGGCAGGGGAGGAAGAGGAGGAGGAGGAGGAGGAGGAGGAGGAGGAGGAGGAAGAGGAAGAGGAGGAGGAGGAGGAGGAGGAGGAAGAGGAAGAGGAAGAGGAACAATAAGAAGAATAAGCATACGACGACAATTACTAATACTAAGAATAATACGAATGAGAAGAAACATAATTACTCCGACGGTAGGACCCCGCATGAAAACCTGTTCAGCTTACCCTTTGCCCTTTCCTCCTCCCCCTGGCGGACATCCTCTCCTCTCGCCCTCTGCACTGCCCTCTCTTCCTCCTTCTATTTCTCTTCCTCCTTCTCCTCCTCCTTCTCCTCCTCCTCTCGCGCCACCTCCTCCTCGTCGTCGCCCTCCCCCATGCCCCTTCCCTCCTCATCCTCCTGCCTCTTCTCCATGTGCACCTCCCGTTCCCCCTGGTCGTGGCAAGCAACTCGATTTTCCTCGGCGCCGTCGCCGCGTCGGCCAGCGCGCGCGCGTTTGCCGGCGGCTAGATCGCGAAGCCGTCGGGACAACCCTTCGGGCCAGGCCGTTGGGACAACCTCGCAGGCCGCAGGGGCGCCGGAGCCAGCCGTTGGGACAACCCCTCGGATGACCCGCCTCGGATTAAAAACATGAGGTGCGGGCCCCATCCCCGCCTGAGACTTCG
>CAUYUJ010015350.1:225000-237500 GCA_963575745.1 Prorocentrum cordatum
GGCTCAGAAGGGGTAGCGCCAGGTTGATGCCAGGAACGCTGGACGAGCTTTCCACTGTAAAGCTCCACGTCGGATCCAGATTGGGATATATGGAAGTACCATCTCATAAGATGGCCAAAAACTCGCACGAGGTGTCGCGATGTTCTCCGCGATGTTTATGCTGCATAAGCACAGAAGAGTGAACGTGTCGTCGGCAACAACTCCACCAAACCAAGATGCATAGACTCGTTCGTTGTAGTTGGAAAGTGGAACCGGCGAGCTAAAACTTCCCTTTCCGTGAGACTTCCCACCCTTGCCACGGGCTGTGTTGGGACGCGGCTCGCGACGTGCCATCCCTGCCGATGTCGTCCGCGAAGCCGCGCGGAGGTTGGCAGAGACCCCGGAGGCCAGATCACCAGGGCCGAGACAAGGGCTCCTGTTCGATATTTCCTCAAGATTTACTCCGAGAGCCCCTGGCCAGGAAGGCGCCCGAACCTAGGAACGGTGCTGTCGTTCGAGACTTTCGCGCGATTCATTCAAATTCGCGGAGGCCGAACTGCGACGACACGGGCTCTCGTTCGATACTTCCTGGACATGTATTTCCAGAGGCCCTGGCCAGACAGTCCCTCGAACTCAAGAGTGACGCTCTCGCTCGAGATTTTCTCATAATTCAGGCAAGTTGGTGGAGGCCCAGTCACCGCGACAAGGGCTACCGTACAATATTTTTCAACATGTCTTTCGAGAGCCCTTTGCCAGAGAGGCCCCCAAATTCTAGACGCTTCGCGTATCCCCACCAGCCCGTCCAGAAATGAGTCCCAGGGGAGTGGAGGTTATGAGGGAAGCGGGGGAGCATGCAGAAGAACAAAGGGCGGGGTGAGCCGCCATATGCCCCAAGAGGGGGAGGATGTAGGAGGAGCCGTCGTCGTCGGAGTAGGAGGAGGAAGAGGAGGAGCAGGAGGAGGAGCAGGAGGAGGAGGAGGAGGAGGAGGATAAGGAGGAGGAGATGGAGGACTGCGAGGACGAGGAGGACGAGAAGGAGGAAAAGGAAAGGAGGAGGAGGAGGAGGAGGAGGAGGAGGAGGAGGAGGAGGGGGAGGAGGGAGGAGGAAGAAAAAGAGGAGGAGGAGGACAATGGCGAGCTTGGGGGCCTCTTGGGCCGTCTTTGGGGCCTCTTGGCGGTCCCGGGGGCCTCTTGCGTATCTCGGGGAGCCTCTTGTGGCCTCTTGGGGGTCTCTTGGGGGCCTCTTGGAGGCCTCTTGGGGGCCTCTTGGGGCCTCTTGGGGCCCTCTTGGGGCGCTCTTGGGGCGCTCTTGGGAGCCTTCGAGGCGCTCTTGGGGCCATCTTGGAGGAGATCTATCAAAGAAGGGGGGGTCTCCAATTAGCGCTGCCCCTCTAGAGTGCCTCGAATCGCTTCTTGGGCCCTTCTTGAGGCCAAAATCCTTCCAAAACCTAAGTAAAATCAATGTTTTTTGCTTTCTCGCCTTTTCGCTCTTGGAGCCGTCTTGGGCCGTCTTGGGAGCCTCTTGGGCCTCTTGGGGGTCTCTTGGGAGCCTTTTGGAGGCCTCTTGGGCGCCTCTTGGGGCCTCTTGGGGCGCTCTTGGGGCGCTCTTGGGGCGCTCTTGGGAGCCTTCGGGGCGTTCTTGGGGCCATCTTGGAGGAGATCGATCAAAGAAGAGGGGGTCCCCAATTAGCGTTGCCCCTCTAGAGTGCCTCGAGTCGCCTCTTGGGCCCCCCAAGAGGCCAAAATCCTTCCAAAACCTAGGTAAAATCAATGTTTGTTGATTTCTCGCCTTTTCGCTCTTGGAGCCGTCTTGGGCCATCTTGCACTCTCTTGGAGCCTCTTGGGGGTCTCTTGGCAGCCTCTTGGAGGCTTCTTGGGGGCCTCTTGGGGTCTCTTGGGGCCCTCTTGGGGCGCTCTTGGGGCGCTCTTGGGAGCCTTCGGGGCGCTCTTTGGGCTATGTTGGATGAGATCTATCAAAGAAGGGGGTAGCCTCAATTAGTCTCGCCCTTCCAGAGTGCCTCGAGCCGCCTCTTGGGCCCCCCCAAGAGGCCAAAATCCTTCCAAAACCTAGGTAAAATCAATGTTTTGTGTTTTCTCGCCTTTTCGCTATTGGAGCTGTCTTGGGCCATCTTGGACGTCCCAACGCGTCGCGGAACGCCCCGTCCAGGTCAGTGGGGAGGGGTAAGGGGAGGGGTAAACCCCTCCCCGAAGGGGAAGAAGGGGGTTGGCAGAGGAAACTCTCTAGACCACCTACGCCCTAAAGGGCTGGTGGGACTCAGGAACGGCGGTCCCGCACGAGATTTCTTCGCACTTCAGTCAGTGGCCGACAAGGAAGATATTCCCCCCGAGATGGGGGAGCGATCGAAGACGAAGTGGGCGGGTATCGAGGGTTGCGGTATACAGAATGCAAGACACGCGTGCCAGTAAAAGCGAACAGTCTAAAACTTATCGTTGTGGTTGTTGATGAATTTTCGCTAGTGAAGAATAATTATCGTTCATCCATCCTCCGGGGCACATGGCGTTCTTTTCAATCAAAACGTTTATCCCGGGGCTCGCGCCCTGTTTTTTACATGGGAAGGTCTTGAGTCTCAGAGTTGGGTTATCGCCCCCCCCGTTTACAACAACAACGACAATCGTTTTAATACTGTTCGCTACTATCTGCTCACGTGCCAACCGATACGTATATCCCAAACCCTCGGTACCCGCCCTCGTCGTCTTCGATCGTACCCCCTTGGGGTAGATCTTCCTCACCAGCCACGTGTGTTTAGTGCACCCCTTAAGACAAGGGAAGAGAGGACGGGTGGAAGGGGAGGGACAGGAATGGAACACAAAAGGAATTAGCAGGAGAGGTGCAACGAACAGAAAACAAATGGTATGCTTACTGGTCGAACCAGACGGGCAGTACGGGTGGGCAGACCCATAGCGGGCAGGTCGGGAAGGCGGACCCAGGCGATGAGGTCGAGCAGGCGGGTTGCTGAAGCGTGGGTCCTGCATGAATCGCGAGGAAGTCCCGAGCGATAGCGCGATTCCCAAGTAAATCGTGAGAAAAGCCCGCGTGGGCCACGAAGGGCATAACATCCGAGGCCACAGAGGGCAGCGACGTGGCCGCTGAGGGCAGCACCGGGGCCACGAGGGGCAGCGAGTGGGCCACAACGGGCGACAGCGGGGCCACGAAGGGCATGCATATGGAGCCACGACGGGCGCGAGCGAGCGGGGGCCACGAAGGGCATTCGTATACCGGGGCCATAAAGGGCGACAGCGGGGCCACTGAGGGCAGCAAAGGGGCCACGAAGGGCAGCGAGGGCGCCACGAAAGGCGACAGCGGGGCTACGAAGGACATGCGTATGGGGCCACGACGGGCGCGTGCGAGCGGGGGCCACGAAGGGCATACAATGCGGGGCCGCAACGGGCAGCGACGGAACCACTGAGGGCAGCATCGGGGCCACGAAGGGCAGCGAGCGAAAGCGACCGCGGAACCAGTACGGGCAGCGAGGGGTATCGAAGGCGGGCGAAGGGCAGCGAGCGGCGACTGCAGTCATTAACGGGCTGGTCGGACGGGCAGGCCCCGACGGGCGGGTCGAGCGGGCGGGCCGTTGAAGCGTGAGTCCTGCTCGAACCGCCAGGCAATATGTAGCGGGAACGCGATTCCTGAGTGTCGAGGGCCGGCATTTGAATATTACAACAACAACAATTATTCTAAGACTGTTCGCTCTTACTTGCCAGCGTGTCATTCAAAACGAGTCCCCCACACCCTCGATACCCGCTCTTTTCGTCGTCGATCACACCCCATTTGGGGGGATTCTTTCTCTTCGCGGGGGGCGGCGGGCTTAGACAGGCGGGCAAACCTGAACGGGCGGACAATCCTCCGTGGGCGCACATGTGCCCGCCATTGGAATTGGGCCTTGCCCTGCAAAAAAGGAAGGGGGAACGAGGGAAAGTGGGAGGAAGGGAGGGGGAGGGACGGAGGAAGAAGGAGAACGAGCGAAGAGGGGGGGGGTGATTAGAGGCAGAGAGAAAGAGAGAGAGAGAGAGAGAGAGAGATAAAGAGAAAGAGAGAGAGAGAGAGGGAGAGAGAGAGAGAGAGAGATAAAGAGAGGAAAAAAGAGAGTGAACGAGAGAGAGAGAGAGAGAAAGACACAAGAGAGGTAGAGAAAGAGAAAGAGAAAGAGAGAGAGAGAGAGAGAGAGAGAGAGAGAGAAAGAGAGAGAGAGAGAGAGAGAGAGAGAGAGAAGGGAAAGAGGAATAAAGAGGGAGGGAGGAGGCAGGAGATGGGAGTGAGAAGGGAGGAGGGAGAGGAGGGAAAGGGGATCGGGCAGAGAGGCAAAAAGGGTGAAGGAAGAGAGGAAGGAGAGAGAAGGGAGGAGAGGAGGGAGGAGGGAGGAGGGAGAGGGAGGAAGAACAGGAAGGTAAGAGCGTGAACGTTCGAGGAAGTCCTAGGCGAAAGCGCCGTTCCTGAAGGAAGTTTCGGGCGGGAACCCACGACGGGCGGGCGATCCCCTGACTGGCGGGTCGGGCGGGTGGGACATTCAAGCGGGATGCCTGAGTATGGCGAGGGCGCGATTCCTAAGTAAATTGTAGCGGCGTCCTTGGCGCAGCGTGTTTCCTGAGCGTCGAATGCGCGACTTCTGAATACATTGCATGGAAGTCACAGGCGATAGCGCAGTTCCTGAATACAATGTGAAGGGTTCTCTGGCGGGAGCGGGGGTCTTGAATAAATTGCGAGGAGGTCTCGATTCAATTGCGAGGAAGTCTCAAACGGGAGCGCCGTTCCTGAGTAGATTGTGAGGAAGTATGGGAGCGGGGGTCCTGACTAAATTGCGAGGGGGCCACAGGCGGGAGCACCTATCCTGAGCAAGTTATGGGGAAGTCTAAAGAGCGGGGGTCTTGAATAAATTTTGAGGAAAGCTCAGGCGGGAACCGTTGTTGTTGTAATCCGAAGGGGCCAGGGGCTCAGTTTGAACACCAAGACTTTCCTTGTTAAAAAAACAGGGTGCGAACGTCGAGGGGCACACTTTGATTAAGAAAACAAGATGCACAGGTGATGGAGGGATGAACAATAATTATTCTTCGAAAGTGAGAGTTCAACAACAACAACAATAACAATAACAAAAACACCACCACCACCAACAACAACAACAAGTGCTCCCAGTTCCTCACAATTTAATCACACATCGCGCTCTCGCGCGGGACTTCCTCACAAACTCTGCAGACATTTCGCTCTCGCGTGGGACTTCCTCGCAATTTATTCAGACGTTGCGCCTTCGACACTCATGACTCACGCTCTCGCTGCGGATTCTTTCCGTGGACAGCGCGAGACTGCCTCGCGGTCCATGCAATACGCACGCTTCAGCAACCTGCCTGCTCGGCCTGGGCCCGCCTTCCCGACCCGCCCGTTAGGGCATCCCCGCCCGATCTGCCCGTCTGGTTCTGCCACCTGCTTTATGCTCCTAGCCGGTCCTAGCCCTCCTCCTGCTACTCTCTCTCTCTCTCTCGTGCTCCATTCTGTTCCCTCCTCCTTGTCCCTTCCTTCCATCCGTCACTAAGTCAAAACAGATGCCCAATCCCAAAGACGCGAGGGCCAAGACAACATGCAGGCTCCTCGAGAGTTCGGGGAGTGAGATTCTTAGGCTTACGCCACACCGCCGACCCCTTGTTTATGCCAATCTGGGGGTAGTAGAAGCTGCGAAGGGGTGAAAAGGCGAGTGATATTTGTTTGGTGTCTGTTCGCCGCCACCGCCAGAGGGTCTCGGGCAGTTCCGCGGGGAGGTCCGAGCGGACAGCGACACTGCGAGTTTTGGAGCCACTCGGGGGCCGTTTCGGAGCCTCTGGGGTGCTTCTTGGGGGTTCCTTGGGGCGTCTGGGCGGCCTCGTGAGGGCCTCTGGGGGCCTCTTGGGGCACTCTTGGGGCCCCCTGGGGCTCCTGGGGGCAGAAAGCTAGAGTTTCAACATGTTTGGTCGCCCTCTTGGGCCCCTCGTGAGGACCGTCTTGGGGGCCGGGGCTCGGGGGCCTCTTGGCGGGAAGCCGGAAAGGCGGAAAAGCAAAAAACATCGAAAAACACTCTGGAAAATCAGCAATTTTTGACTCTTTGGGCCCTCTTGGGAGGCTCATTTGGGACCTCAGGGGCCGTCTTGGAGACCTCTTGGCCCGTCTTGGGGCCATCGTGGGCGTCTTGGAGCGGTCGTTTGGCTTCTCGGAGCCTTCGTGGGCCGTCTTGGAGGCCTCTTGGGGGCTTCGTGGCCCGTCTTGAAGCCCTCTTGGGCCAGGAAAAGCCCCGTGGAGCGCTCGTCCCGGACCCTTGGGCCAGGAAAAGCCCCGTGAACCGCTCGTCCCGGACCCCCCCCCCCCCCTCCAAATCGACCGGACCGGGCTCCCGGGGGAGGGGTTTGGGGAGGGGGAAGCATCTCACACGCCGATGATCCCCAAGGGGTCGGCGGATTTTGGGGTAGGGTTTTACCAGGGCGACGACGACGAACGCAAAACATACCCCGAAATCTTTGGCCGATCTTCGAATCCTCGGTGAATCCGCGATTTTGGGATTGGGGATGTGTTTTTTCGTGGTCAATTCGTCCTCTCTTCCCCTGCCTTAGGGGCTACGCGAAATACGCGTTGCAGGTAGGAAAGGTACCTCCCAGGGGGTACGATCGAAGATGAAGAGGGCGGGCATCGAGGGTTTGAGATCTATGTGTTGGGTGGCGCGCGAGCAGATAAGAGCGAACGGTCTTAACATGATTGTGGTTGTTGTTGCTGGTGCTGTTGTTGTTGTTGTTGTTGTCGCCGTCGTTGTTGTCGTTTTTGTTGTTGATTATGTTGCTGTTGCCATTGTTGTTGTTGCTGCGGCTGCTGCTGGTATTGTTGTTAGTGTTGTTGTTATTGTTGTTGTTGTCGTTGTTGTTGCTGCTGCTGTTGTTGAGGTTGTTGTGGTCGTTGCTGTTGCCGCTGCTGTTGTTGCCGTCGTGGTCGTCGTGATTGTTGTTGCTGCTGCTGTTGCTGTTGCTGTTGTTGTTGCTGCGTCATATGCTGTTGTGGTTGTTGTTGTTGTTGTTGTTGTTGAACATTATTACTTCTAAAGAATAATTATTGTTGGGACCCCTGGTGCACGACCCCCCTCCAAAACCTAGGCCGCAGCCTCATTTCCTTCATTTTCTAGCGAAAGCTTCAGAAAAGTGGATTGTCACCGGATCCGGTTTTTTGTTCCCCCCCGCTTTCCCTTGCAAAAAACACTATAAAATGACATTTCTTGTTCTAATATAATCAAATTTCAAGAATCCCTTGCAAAAAATAAGGTAAAGTGGACATTCGCGCGCGCAAGACGAAATCCTTCCAAAAGCTTAGTGTTCGGAGCGATTTTAACATAAAAACATCAAAAAACCAATGGTTTTTCAACAAAAAAATGTCAAAATCTCATCCCGCGCGCTCTTGCGGATTCGTAGGAAACCCAACACTTTTTAAACATTTCTGTCAAACGGGCTTTTGCGAGCAACTTTTTCGAACTTCTGCGACAACGGTTGCGCACCTGCCAGGGCCATCATCCCTGTCAAATAATACCATGCGGGACACATTCGTTTTTTCTTCGCGCGCGCACGCCGAAATCTCCAAAAACCATTGGGTTCTGTGGGTGTGTACCCCACGCCAGTGTAGTAGCCACGGTCGTCCGCACGCCACGAAGTGAAGTGTCCCAACGTCATAGGGCGGGAAGCTGGGTTTGGGTGGTCGCGAAGAGTCGTTTGGATATTTGGTAGAGCTTGTAATGCCCCCCCACGAAGTGGGGGTATTGCCTGGTGTCGTATGAAAACCCTGGCACTGGGGAGAACACCACGCGTTCGGGTAAAATGATTGTTGTTGTTGTTGTTGTTGTTGTTGTTGTTGTTTTTGTTGTTGTTATGGTTGTTGTTGTTGTTGTTGTTGGTGTTTGCGTTATTATTGTTATTGCTGTTGGTAGTATTGATGTTGTTGGTGCTGTTGTTGTTGACGTTGTTCTTGCTGCTGCTGCTGTTGTTGTTGTTGTTGGTGATGTTGTTGTTGTTGTTGATGTTGTTGTTGTTGTTGTTGTTGTTGTTGTCGTTGTTGTTGTTGTTGTTGTTGTTGTTGAACATTATTACTTCTAAAGAATAATTATTGTTGGGACCCCTGGTGCACGACCCCCCTCCAAAACCTAGGCCGCAGCTACATTTTCATCATTTTTCTGCGAAAGCTTCAGAAAAGTGGATTGTCACCGGATCCGGTTTTTTGTTCCCCCCCGCTTTCCCTTGCAAAAAACACTATAAAATGAAATTTCTTGTTCAAATGTAATCAAATTTCAAGAATCCCTTGCAAAAAATAAGGTAAAGTGGACATTCGCGCGTGCAAGACGAAATCCTTCCAAAAGCTTAGTGTTCGGAGCGATTTCAACATAAAAACATCAAAAAACCAATGGTTTTTCAACAAAAAAATGTCAAAATCTCATCCCGCGCGCTCTTGCGGATTCGTAGGAAACCCAACACTTTTTAAACATTTCTGTCAAACGGGCTTTTGCGAGCAACTTTTTCGAACTTCTGCGACAACGGTTGCGCACCTGCCAGGGCCATCATCCCTGTCAAATAATACCATGCGGGACAGATTCGTTTTTTCTTCGCGCGCGCACGCCGAAATCTCCAAAAACCATTGGGTTCTTAAGAATTTTAGCACCGCGCATCATAAAATCACACGAATCGCACCGTAGGTCCTCGAAAAACAGCTGCACGACTTTTCAAAATTTCCACCCGCGCGCGCTGTCCGAATCCTAAAAAAAAAAACAATGGTTTTCCAACATTTATGTTACATGAGCTCGCGCGAGCTACTTTCGCACGCTCTTGCAACGGGGTTCGCGCGCCTGCCAGGGGCCATAATCCCTTGCGGTTGCGCCATAGGTTGCGCCCTCGGCCGCCGAGAATAAAACGCTCCCTACTGGTTGCGCCATACGTTGCCCCAGGAGGCCTTCAAGAGGCCTCAAGAGCCCGCCGTGAGGACCCAATAAGCCCCCAAGAGGCCCCAATATGCTTCCAAGAAGCCCACCAAAGCTCAAGAGGACCCCAAGCGGCTCCAGGAGGCTTCCAAGTATCCGAACATGCTCGATTACCCGGCCTTGCCGCCGCAGGTCCACAACGTGCTCGCGTTAGCACTGCCGTATGCGAGCCCCGGCTCTCCCGCCAGCAGGCGTATCGGCAATATCATTGGCCATTTGGGAGCGCACGGGTATCAGCCAGGCCCGCACCTGCATCAGCCAGGCAGCCGTGTACCCAAGCGTATTCGCGACGTCGCAGAGGACGAGTCGCCTTAGTATGCTTCGTGTATATTCATAGTGTGACTGGACCTGTTTGCGAAAGCAGGAGAAAGTATGAGCAATGCATGCGTCATCCTTGGGACTGTATAACAGCAGAAACAGACAACATTGCATCGCAGACGGACAGCCATCGGGACAACCATCGGGACAACCATCGGGACAACCATTTGGACAAGCATCGGGAAAACGATCGGGACAACCATAACCATCAGGACAACCATCGGGGCAACCATCGAGACAACCATCGGGACAACGATACCTTCTCTCTTGTGTCCTCCCACATCCCTCAGGAAGTTGCCCTAAAGATGTGACCGACTCCTCTCTCTCCTTCTCTATGTCTCTCGCTCTTTCTCTGCTTCATATCTATCATACGTAACACATCTACTTGTGTAATCGCCTTCCCAGGAAATTGCCCCAAAAATGTGACCAACTATCTTGGCAGTGCGTACCATCTCACGTGTACCGTGTACCACATCTTCTCAGGTTGCCTCACACATGTGACGAATCTCTTTCTATCTCTCTCTCCTCTGGCTCTCTGTCTTGCTCTCTCTCTCTCTCTCTCTGTCTCTCTGTCTTGCTCTCTCTCTCTCTCTGTCTTGCTCTCTCTATGTCATGCGCAACGAATGCACGATGCGGGGCACATGCGGGGCCCAAACAAGTGATCAACCTCTGCGGGTGTGTACTCCACGCCAGTGTAGTATCCACGATCGTCCGCGCGCCACGAAGTGAAGTGTCCTGACGTCATAGGGCGGGAAGCTGGGTGTGGGTGGTTCCCGAGAGTCGTGTGGATGTTTGGTAGAGCTTGCATTGCCCCCCCACGAAGTGGGGGTATTGGCTGGCGTCGCATGAAAACCCTGGCACTGGGGAGAACACTGAGCGTTCGGGTAAAATGATTGTTGTTGTTGTTGTTGTTGTTGTTGTTGTTGTTGTTGTTGTTGTTGTTGTTGTTGTTGCTGCTGCTGCTGCTGCTGCTGCTGCTGCTGTCGTCGGCTGTGCTGTTGTATGCTTGCTGCGTCGGGCGGTCGGCGGCGCGCTCCGGGGGAACACCGTCTGCTCTGAACGCGCTCCTGCTTCATTCGTGCCGACGCCTGCAGCGCATGGAAAACATCATGGCGGATCTTTTTTAGAAGTTTTCGGTCTCTCTGAGCCCTCCCCGGGCCCCAGGAGCTGGAGGCGGAGGAGGCGGAGGAGGAGGGGGAGGGGGAGGAGGAGGCGGAGGCGGAGGAGGCGGAACAGGAGGAACAGGAGGAGCAGGAGGAGCAGGAGGAGCAGGAGGAGCAGGAGGAGCAAGAGGAGGAGGAGGAGGAGGAGGAGGAGGAGGACGCTCGCCGTCGCCTTGCGGGCAGCGTCCTCGCCCAGCAGCCCAGCAGCATCCCCCTTTCGGCCGCCGCGCTGTGCGCCGCCTTGCCAGGTCGCGCAGGTGCTCGGCTTTCCTGGAGCGGGGCCGCCCGCCCGCCGCGCGCCGCCGCCCCTCGCGGCCGCTCCCCGCCGCCGCCGCCGCCGCCGCCGCCGCCGTCGCCGTCGCCGTCGCCGTCGCCGTTGTCGTCGTCGTCGTCGTCGTCGTCGTCGTCGTCGTCGTCGTCGTCGTCGTCGTCGTCGTCGTCGTCGTCGTCTACTGTGGCGGCGGCGGCGTCGCTCCCCGAAGTCTCGGAGACCTCGAGGACCCTCGGAGTCCTCCAGGGGTCGTCGTCGATATCACCGGGGAGGACGGGAGAGATGAGGGAGGAGGCGGTGGAGTACGAATCTGTGGACGGGGGCGCATGCGGAGGGGGAGGAGGATGAGGAGGAGGAGAGAGGGGAGGAGGAGGAGGAGGAGGAGGAGGAGGAGGACGAGGAGGAGGACGAGGAGGAGGAGGAGGATCGCACGCCACTGAGGGGAAAGAGAAAGAGAGAGAGAGAGAGAGAGAGAGGGTCCGACAAGTCCAAATTGCTCCTGGGGGTGACCCATCAGAGAGGACCTCTTTTTCATCCTCGACTAGCAGGTCGTTGGCCTGCTGCTTGGCACAAATCGTGCCAATTGGAAAACCGTGGAGCAGATTCGCTCCTCTCTCCTCCAGGCTGGGCCCCAACACCGCTTTCCACGAACCTCCCCGCGAAACAGCTCCCGCACCTGGACCCCAGGGGTGCACCCGCGGCCCAGCCTGAAGGGTCAGGTGGCCCTTTTCGGGGCCGGCTGCGAACAAAAGTCCAGCATTTCTCGGTTTACCTGCGACCCCAGGCAGGAGCCGTTCAAACCTTTGGCTCCTTGGGAGGCCGTGGCGTAGTCACCACACGTGGAACAGCACCAAAGCGGCGGGGCCCCGTCCGACAAAAGAGGACACTGAAGCAGACCGTGTCCACGCTCTCTCCAGGGGGTCTCGCCAGGCTCGCCCTGCACCCCCAGACACATCGTCCACCTGCGGGGCAGACGACGAAGAGGCAGGCGCGGACACGGGATGGGGGAGGCGAAGAGGGAGGAGCAGAAGACGCGGCAGCATCGGCAGCCTCCTCACGCCGAGCCGCTTCCAGGGCCTCATCCCCACCAGCATCTCCCCCAGGGGAAATCAAGCCGAGGCCCTGCGCTCCACCATTGTCGAAGCGGCCTTCGTCCTCTAAAAGGCCTCCGGCTGGGTGATGAACTTCAAAGTCAGGCGAGCCACACATAACATTCCTTTCGCCAGCAGGGTATCTTGCGGATCGTGGCGACTGAGGGCGGCCCCCTGCTTTGCAAGGCGGTCCGCTTCGTGATTTCCCGTCCGCTCGAACTCCGACAACCGCCCCTCCCTCACACCCACATCCACCATCCACCACCGCCCCTCCCTCACATCCACCATCCCCACGAGCAGGATGATGGTGAGGATAAGGATGCTGATGCTGATGATTATGATGCTGATGAGGATGCTGATGATGATGCTGACGATGATGCTGATACTGATGCTGATGATGGTGATGGTATGATGATGATGATGCTGATGATGATGATGATGATGATGCTGATGATGATGATGATGATGACGATGCTGACTAAGATGCTGATGCTGCTGCTGCTGATGATGGCGATGCTGATGATTATGATGACGCTGCTGCTGATGATGCTGTTGCTGATGATGCTGATACTGATGATGATACCACTGATGCTGGTGATGGTGCTGATGCTGCTGATGATGCTGCTGATGATGGTGATGCTGATGCTGATGCTGATGCTGCTGCTGCTGATGATGATGATGATGATGATGCTGATGA
>CAUYUJ010015350.1:240000-252500 GCA_963575745.1 Prorocentrum cordatum
AGGGTCCCCCTCCAACCAACATGCCAGAAACCACAACCTCCGAGCCAAGGGACGCCACGCATGGTCTCAGCACAACGCCCAGGAGACGGCAAGCTCGAGGCCGTTGCCTCGACACGAACAGTAAGCTACACAAGCGACTGCTCCACATCATCATCGTCATCCTCCTCTCGTTCTCCTGGCCTCCACCACCCAAATGCTTACGAGCGGGGCGGAGGGGCGAAGGAGGGAGGAGAATATGGTTTGAAGGGGAGGGGAATAAGGGGAAAGACGCCGAAAAGGCGAAGCGCTGCCGCCTCACCTCGACCTTGCCCTTCCCCTCGCCCCTGCCCTTGCAATTGTTCAGCGCGGCCTGGCATTCCTTGCACCGGGCCGCCCCGCTCTGGATGGCGAACCGGCGCATGCGCACGCAGGCGCGGCAGTCAACGACGAGTCCGCCGTCAATCCAGTCCTTGCCTTTACCCTTGCCCTTGTAGTTGTCCTTGCCCTCGAGGGGGGGGGAAGAGACCACGGGTCGGCGCCAGCAGCCCATGGATCAGGGCGTGTACCGGCACGCACAGCCATATCATTGTTACTGTTCTTGCCCTTGCTCATGTCCGTGTCGTCGTCCGTGCCTTTGACCTGCAAGGAACGAGAAGCCGGAAGATCCGAATGAGCAGGAACTTCACACGCAGGAGCCCGAGGAGCAACTGGAGGGCCACTGTCGCCAGCAGCATCAGCAGCGCCGCCCTCGGCAGCATGGTGTACCTCGGCGGGCGCAGCGGCGTGCGGCCGCAGCGCGGCAGCCAGAGCCCCTGCGAGGCGCGAAGGCTGCACGCCGCGGTGCTCAGACAGGTCGTCAAAGGCGCGCAGCAAGTGCGCCGTGGCCCGGGCCTCAGCGCGCAAGTACTGCGCCCGCCTGGCCGCCGCCGACCGGTTGGGGCGGCGGCGCTTCGGCGCAGCGTCGGCATCAGGATGCCCCTCCATGACACTGCTGGTGAGGGCGGGAGGCAGGGGCAGGGAGGGCGGCGCGGGAGGCGCCAATGGCGCGGGCTGGCAACCAGGCCCTGCCTGTGCCGAGCTGGCGCTAGGAAGAGGAGGAGGAGGAGGAGGAGGAGGAGGAGGAGGAGGACGAGGAGGAGGAGGAGGAGGAGGAGGAGGAGGAGGAGAACCAGGAGGAGGAGGAGGAGAAGGAGTAGGTGAAGGAGGAACAGGAGGGTGAGGAGGAGGAGGAGGAGGAGGAGAAAGAAAAAGAAGAAGAGGATGAGGAGGCGAAGGATGCGAGGAGGAGGGGGGGAAGGAAGAGGAGGATGATGAGGAGGAGGAGGCCAGACAGGTTGCGAGAAGGATGCTGTCGGATTGCACAGCCTTTGAGGCTGACTGGCCCCTTATATCATAGCTGGATAATGTACATTGGAACTGAAGTCTGATGCAAGACGAGGGGTTGTCATGCCACCGATGCCACAGACATGTGGCAACTAATACTTAACGCATTATCTGCCCTTTGGGTACTGTTACTGGCCGGACAGCATCACATCTTTTGGGAGGAGTTGGAACAATTCGGGATCGTGGGGTAGCTACATAGCCAATAATGATGGGGCAACGGAAATGAAAGCAGAGGCAGGAGATGCGAAATAAGGAAGCGAGGAAGAAGGATCAGACATGAAGAAAAAGGAGGACGGGGCAGGGACGGCGGATGCAGGAAGTGAGGAGGACAAGACGGCACAACCGATAACACCTGCAAACGCATTCAGAATTCCAAACTTGGCACGCAAGTTCTGACGTGGGCGTCGTTTTCGCGCGAGTCGCCCGTCGGGAGCGCCCGACACAAGACCGTGAGATTTGCGATCCTTGCAGCAGTGGCCTGATTTGGCACCATTTTGGCGCCAGCCTCCCGTCGGGGACGCCCGACCCCGACACAAGAGTGTGCGAGACATGCGAATACAACAGTGGTGACCTGACGTAGGCACCGTTTAGGCGCGAACCGCCCATCGGGAACGCCCGACCCAGGAAAGGGCAATTGTGCGATAACAGCTGCTGACTGGAAGTGGGCGGCGTCCTGTGCTCTTCCCATGATGCTCGCGGCACGGCGTGGATGCTGAAGGTGCCCGGCATATAACCTACAGTCATGTACCCAAGACGGGAACTCAGGAGGAACCGGGTGGGGGCAACACGCGAGGGAGAGAACGAGGGGGGAGAATGATGAGGAGAAGGAGGAGGAGGAGGACGATGACGAGGATGATGATGATGATGGTGATGCTGATGCTGATGCTGATGATGATGATGATGATGATGATGATGATGATGATGATGATGATGATGATGATGATGATGATGATAATGAGGATGAGGATGATGCTGGTGATGAGGATGATGCTGCTGCTGATGATGATGATGACGATGACGATGATGATGATGACGACGATGATGATGATGATGCTGATGATGATGATGCTGATGCTGATGATGATGTTGATGATGATGGTGATGACGATGATGCTGCTGATTATGATGATGATGATGATGATGATGATGATGATGATGATGATGATGATGATGATGATGATGATGATGATGATGATGATGACGGAGGAGAATGATGGAGGCGATGATGGAGGAGGAGGAGAAGGAGAAGGAGGAGGAGGAGGAGGAGGAGGAGGAGGAGGAGGAGGAGGAGGAGGAGAGACAGCTACGGGGAACAGCGACGTGATCTCCAGCAGGTGTGTGTGTGTGTGTGTGAGTCTTCTTTGGCCGCCTTTCCTTCCGCCCGCCCGTGGCCTCGACGGTCTGCCCCGCCAGTGGCCGGTCCAGCACTCCCGCGGTTCGGTCTCGCTGGCGAGCCGAGCTTGCCGCAATCCCGCCCACTCTGTGGGCAGTTGCGGTCAGCATCGCCGGCGGGTGAGGGGGGGAAATGAGAAGGAGAGAACGACGGTAGGTTTTTCGCTATTTTCGGCCCCTGGGGGCCCTCATTGGTCCTCGGGACCGTCGAAAAACGACTCAGGATCAAAAACCGGTCCTGGGGAAAGGGTCCGGACCTCTGGGGGTCGCGTCATGAAAAATCATAATGTCGGGGGTCTGGGAGTGGCCCTATCAGGGGCAACGACTGTCGGCGGCGAGCGAGGGGGGGAAGTGAGGAGGAGAGGATCTTCTCAGAAGGCGGCGGGACTTCTCAGAAGCCCTCGTGCCCTTCGAGAGGTTTTTTGTGTGTCTTCCGGGAAGGCCCAGAGAACTTCTCAGATGGCCGGGGGGACTTCCGAGCTTTCTGAGGAGGCCCGCCCCTTCTCGCTTCCACCCTGTGCTCGCCGCCGACACTATCTCGTGCTGACCGTGTCGCGCCGCCAGTTCCCGCCGCGCTTCGGCGCGACGCGCCGAACAGCTCCTGGTCCCAGACAGTGAGGGTCCGAGTCTTTCCCAGCCTCCCGCCCCGCAGAGCGGAGCGACGCGCTGTCAGCTCGCATGGCGTTGCGAGTCGCTGGGGCCGCCGCCGCGACGCGGTGCGCAAACGTTCCCCACCGTACGTTTCTTCAGTCTGCCTTGCAAGGTTCATTCCTATGCGATCGATCCGATCTGGTATTTGTTTCGGGTGGCTTGGTCCGATTCGGTTCCGACATTCCGACGACCCGATGCTGCCTGATGGTTGCATGGCACTCGTGTGCGTCCTGGCGCGGCCGATTCGATTCGATTCCGACTCAGTGCCGATGCGGCCCGATTGGATGTACGTTCCGACTCGATCCCGCTCGTCGGTTCGGTGTTGGTCACGCTTTGCCTTGAGACGCTCGTCCGTCCATCGACGCTCGGAGGAGAGCTCTGGCTGAAGGCCCTGAAGATGATTGTGCTGCCGATGATCGTGTTCTCCATGATTCAGTCCATGGTCGTCGCTTTGATTTTTGCTCATATTCAAGTTTGAACATTCAGCAGTCATTGCAGATATGAATAATGAATATCAGAAGGATGCGCCTTAGAGAGCCCTGCATCCTCTCGATTGTGGGACCCGCCACGTCCAATTGCGCCGCGCGCTCGAGACCAGCCGTGAACTGATGCCAGGCGCCCAGAACGCGCCAGGATGCCAGGGTCCTCTTCAAGCCGAGGAAGTCGAGAGCATGCAAGTCGTGCACCCCTGGCCCACTGCATCCACGAGACCATCCTGACCCTCGTCCTCCCCACCCTCATCCTGATCTGTAGCCTCGTTCCAGTGTGAAGTATCGTAAGGCATTGTTGACTTCATGCTGATCCGCACCAGCTTGCTCCTGCTCGCCCCAGAAGGGGCACATCCAACAAGAAACCAGCTTGCGTTCTCATTGCCTGTGCCTATTGTGCCCCCCCCCTCGTCCTCCTGGTGTTACTCCCTCTCGTCGCCTTCCTTGTCCTCGGCCTCCGCCTCCCCGTCCTGGTCGTTCTCCTCCTTGTCCTCCTCGTCCTGGTCATCCTTGCGATTGTCCTGCTCGTTTTCGCTCTCCGCCCCGTGCGCCTCCTCCTTGTCATCGTCCTGCGCCGTCCTCGTCGCCGTCGCGACGTCTTCTCCGTCGTCGTCGTCGGCGTCCTCCTCCTCCTCCTCTTTCTCTTCCTCTTCCTCCTTCTTGTCCTCGTCGTCCGTCGTCCTTCTTCTCCTCCTTCCTCGGCGCCGTCGCCGACCTCCTTCCACTCCGCCTCTTCCTCCGTTTCACTCCCCTGCCACAAAGAACATTTCGAAACTCCCAGGAGGTGCTCAATGGCTACCAGAAACCTTCTTACTGGTAGCCAGCGTAGACCCTAAGCAGTGATGGGTACAAACTTGGTGGCGCAATCAGTGTGGTGAAATCTAGGTGTTGCAGTCCATGTGTTGTAATCTATGTGATGCAGCGCAATGCAAAGCAGTGCAACTCCATGCAAAGCAATGCAAAGCAACGCCAAGCACTGCCAGCCAATACAAAGCAGTGCAACTCAATGCAGAGCAGTGCAAAAAAGTGCAGAGCAATGCCAAGGAATGGAGAGCACTTCAGAGCAATGCAGAGCAATGCACATGAATGCAGAGCAATGCAAAGCAACTTACAGCAATGAAATACAATGCAGAGCAATGCAAAGCATTGCAATGCGCAGCAATGCAATGCAACGCAATGCAATGCACAGCAATACAACGCAAGGCAGGCAATGCAAAGCGTTGCAGAGCAGTGCACATCAGCGCAAATCAATGCAGCGCCGCACAAAAAGCAGTGCGCAGCACTGCGCAGCACTGCGAAGCCACGGCATGCGATGCCGGTGCAGTGCAAGGCAGCGCAGAGCAAGGCGGGCGGCGTCGACGGACGGCTGCGGCGGGCGGCGGCGACGGGAGGCGACGGGCGGCCACCAGCTGGCCGGGCCGACGCCGGGGGCCCAGCTGCCTCAGAAGAGAGAAGCAGGTCACTGCAGTGGAGGCCCAGGCCAAGAGACACCCTGCTTGCCCCCCAGGGTGCCCCGGGTTTCGATGGTTCTTCTATGGGGAGCGTGACGTTCCCACGCCAAACATCAGAGGGCGTCCTGGGGTCTCAGGGTTGGGTTTCTTGTGGACTGGCCTCCACTGTGAGTCACTACTTGCCAAGCCGCCCCCACCCAACCCGAAGGCCCTGGGCCACCCCGAGTTTTGGGCGGGGGGTGTACGGGATCCATCGTGCTTCCTCAACGTTTTGGAGCGCCCTGCCCCCCCATCGGAAATCGACGGGCCCGACGGTGACTTCGGACTGGGTTGGGGCGGCTTGGTGTGTAGTCAGCGAGGACCCCGAAGTGCAAGCGGTGTCTTCTGGGAAAAGGTGACGAGGGCCGACGCAGACCTTCCGAGAGCCTCTGGGGACGACTTCGAGGACCTTTCGCCCTCCCCCCCTCCTCTCCTTCATTCCTCGTTCCTCCTGTCTCGTCTCCTTCCCTCCCTCTCCCTCGTCCCTCTTTCTTTCTCCCTCCCCCCTCGCCCCTCCTCTCCATCTTGGCACTCGGGGCCAGGGTTCCAGTGTGCACCGGTGCTGTCTCCAGCGGCACGCGGTTGCAACGCCCACGCCGAGTCAAACAACGCCTTCCTTCCTCTCCTCCCGGGGGCGGTTCCTTGTGCACCCAGTGATCGAGTAGGGGGTCGATTGCAACTTCCATTCGCCCCAAATTTGGTTTTCCGCTGAATCTACGAAGTTTGCAGAATGTCGTGTTGACCCAAAGTTTGCAGAATGTCGTGTTGATCCACGGAGCACTCTACGTATATGTCCGTTGACTCGTCGGAGACATCAATCTTGTGGTACATCCATGTTGTAGTTGATCTCCTGCTCGAAGTGAGCCTGCGGCCCCGCTGGGGGTGTGGCCGCCTGTGGCGTCTGTTTGCCCCTCCCTCCCTCCGACCAGCGGAGCGCTCCGGCGGAGCGCCGTGGGCTCCTCCCTACGGGCCCGGCGCCCGCGGGAGAGGCCACCCGCAAGGGTGTCAGCCCAGACGGGCTCGCTTCCAGACTTACTTATCGTGGCGCCAACATCGCAGAGCGGATCTCGTTCGGAAAACGATAGGAATGGCCCGGAGTGTCCTGGAGAATTTCGTTCCCGATTTCACGGCGAATTTAGTACGGATCTTTCTTGGCCAGGGATGAAGACCCAACAACATTCCACGCGAAATTAACTTCGTTTTTCGCTCGCCGCCTCGGGCAAAAACACGCGAAATCAACTGCGTTGTTCGCTCGCCGCTTCGGGCAGAAATCCACGCAGAAATCCGCTGCAGCACGTCTGCAAAGTCAGTGCCATGAAACGACCAGGGGGGGTGGACATCATGGCGGGGTCCATGATCTTGGCATCGCTCGGACTTGTAAATTTTTCCTTCGGCGAGGACCATCGAGGAATATGTTTGATCATTTGGCGAAAAAACCACGTACGAAACCGAAAAAAACACAGGGAATGGACGTCCGAGCGATGGCCAGTGATACCTCCCCAGATTTCGTGGCTCCTCTTCTCGTTTCAATGCGTGCCCTGGCCCCCTCTGGGCCGCGCACATGCCTCGTGCCTCGTGCCACGATTTGGGAGACCCCCTCTTGGGCGCCCCCCTCCAGGACGCCTCCGATGATCACCACAAATTATCCGTAAGGGCTTCGCCCCATGCCGCCGGCCCCCTGTCTCGGATAATGGGAGATGCAAAAGCTAAATCATGAGGTCTGGGCGCCGCCTTGAAGCAGTGTCGGGACCTGTTTGTTTTTCGACCCTGACCCTACGGATCTGCGTCACGGGTGCCACCGAATTTCAGAAATGTAGCAAATCCTTTGTGCTTTTGGACCCTGACACTACGGATCTGCGTGAGGGGTGCCGCCGAATTTCAGAAATGTGGCAAATCCCTTGTGTTTTTGGACCCTGACCCTGCCGATCTGCGTGAGGGGTGCTGCCGAATTTCAGAAATGTAGCAACTCCCTTCTGTTTTTGGACCCTGACCCTGCCGATCGGCGTGAGGGGTGCCACCGAATGTCAGAAATGTGGCAAATCCTTTGTGTTTTTGGACCCTGACCCCGCTGATCGGCGTGAGGGGTGCCACCGAATTTCAGAAATGTGGCAAATCCTTTGTGTTTTTGGACCCTGACCCCGCCGATCTGCTTGAGGGGTGCCACCGAATGTCAAAAATGTGGCAAATCCCTTGTGCTTTTTGACCCTGCTTTTACCTACCCCAGCAATTCAGACAACAAGCTCAGGGCGTGGTAAAAATGCCCGTTTTGGGCCTCCCCCTCGCGCGGTCCATCAGAAAGGAACAGTAAGCAGCAAGAAGTCAACAAGGAACAGTAAGCAGCAAGAAGCAGAACTGTAACAATGGAAACTGGAAGCTGCAACTGGTACAGGAAACTGCGAAGCTTCGTCCTACAGCCTGGTGGCCCCACAAGGGGGCCAGTGGATTTCGAGCACCAAGGAAGTGCCGAAACTCCAGGGTTTTCACGCGTCGGGCCTTGGGAGGCGATGCTCGTTCGGCACTTCGTTAGCGTGTCGGGCATCCACTGTTTCGACACTTTTCTGGGTGCTCGAGATTAGTTCTGGGATGTGGTCCTTGAGCACGATGGGGATATCAGAAATTCAGACGACGATCTCGTTTTGGGGGCTGTGATGTTGGCGTTTCTGATGCGTCAGACGGTCGGCGGCGCGCTTTGGGGGAGAAATTGAGGAGGGCCCAGGCCTTCTCATATTTGCGGCGGGGCTTCTCGGAAGCTCTCCGGCCTTCTGAAAAAACCTCAAAGAAAAAACGCCATGTACATAAACCTTGGTCGCTCCGCACGGATTTCTTGGGTCTGCGCTGGGCCCCTCTGGTGGCGCCTCCGGCGCCGCCCCTGGCGCGCTACGACCTGGCCCTGAGGCCGTCAACAAACGACTCAGGAGGAAACAACATTGGTCCCAGGGGTCGGGACTTCCAGGAACCCCGCATGGCATGTCTGGGAAGACAGCTCGCCAACTGGCGCGCTTGTGATCGTTTTCTTATTCATTGTTTTGCCGATCGGCGCGGGCCCTCGCACCCCCCCTACCCCCCCATGGAGTAGATCTTGCCGTTTTTTTTGTGCCTGCTTTCAAGCAGGTGGGGTCTCCCCCACAGCGCGCACTGTTGCAAACAGTCGCGCTAAGCAGAGGTCCGGAGCCAAGTCCGCCCCCCCCTTCCCCCCCCCTTCCGCCCAATGTCGAAACGCCGACTAGGCCGAAAAAGAAAACGCCCACCTCCAGGAAGTTGGGCCGGACGAAGAGGTAGGACAGGGAAATGGGGGGTGGGGTTAAAGTCGACCCGAATTAGTATAGTAGGTCGACCCTGCCTGCGTCTCGCGAACCATGCCTCCTGCATTCCTAGGGCAATGCGGCCCTCGGAAGGGTCTTTTGTCCTCTCGCGTGTCCTGTCCAATGAAGTCCGACTGTACAAAGTCTGCTGCGTGCAGCCCGCTTCGGCCCCGCCGCTGGGCCCATCTCCTGATGCATGGGCGCCTCCCGCCTGGAAACGCAGCTCCACGGACTTGATCATCTACCCTACCCGACCCTACCCTTCTCAGGAGGGGAAGTAACACAGACGCAATTAATCGTCGATCCCCGGGAAATGTAGGAAAATGCGGGAAGGGGGGGGGGAAGACAAAAAGTAAGAAGATATGGGAAAATATGGGGAATCCCGTTATTTGTGTGTATTTATTTGTGTGTCTCAGGGCCCCTTCACCTTCGTTATCCTACCCTTTCGCCCCCCCTCCTCCGAGAGAGAGCCTCGCCCTCGAGGCACGAACGAGGCGTCGACAGCCCTTTGCCTCGGCGGGGAAGGCGGCGGAAGGAAGACGGTGCCGCCTCTGCCGTCGACAGCCAGCGGAAGGCTGGGGGAAGTCGGCGGAAGTGCATCGAAGGAGAAATTATCCCAGTGCGACCCTACCTAGGAGTTGGAGCCTCTAGGAAAGCAACATTAGTAGGAGCGGTAAACGCCGTCCTCCTCCTTCTCCTCATCGTCGTAGCATAGCAGCAGCAATAGTGGATGCTTTGCTGCGCTATGCTCTGCTCTGCTCTGCTCTGCTCTGCTATGCTATGCTATGCTATGCTATGCTGCGCAATGCTATACTGGACTAGGCTAGGCTAGGCTAGGCTATGCTATGTTATGCTATGCTATGCTATGCTGCGCTCTGCAATGCTGCGCTATGCTATGCTATGCTATGCCATGCTATGCTATGCTATGCTATGCTATGCTATGCTATGCTATGCTATGCTTTTGCTTTGCCTTCGCGTTTGCCTTCACTTTTGCCTTTGCTTTTGCTTTTGCTGAGCACCCAGGGAGCGCAACCAGGGGAAACGCCCGGGGCGCTTTCCACTGCCCGGCCCTTTAAGCAAAGCGAGTAAGAACCCTTCTAGGCAGAGCCTAGGTAGGGAAAAACACATAAACACATAATCATAAATTTCTGTCGCTCCGCGCAGATTTCTTGGATCCGCGCTGGGCCCCCTGGCGGCGCCTCCGGCGCCGCCCATGGCGCGCTCTGCGCTCCAGGGAGGGGGGTCCAGCGCGGATTCAAGAAATCCGCGCGGAGAGCCACAGTTAATGTTTTTGTGTTTTTTCTTCTTCTAGTGAAGCAGGTGCCCCGAAGGTGGCCGTTCTCTTATTCCTTCTTTTGCCGATCGGCGCGGGCCCTCGCACCCCCCCTACCCCCCCATGGAGTAGATCTTGGCGTTTTTTTTTGCGCCTGTTTTCAAGCAGGTGGGGTCTCCCCCATAATGGACGCACGTTTCCAACCAGTCGCACTGAGCAGAGGACTGGAGCCAGATCCCCTCTCTCCCTACCCCCTTCCGCCCAATGTCGAAATGACGAATAGAAACACGCTCACAAGAGATGACAGTGTCTTTGTGCTCAGTCTTTCCCACACCGGCCACTGGTGCATGCTGCGTCCGCCGCCGCCTCCTGGCGGCGCTGGCTCAGGTCCCGCGGCCCCGCCGTGGCCTCCCCTCCCACGCATGTCGCGACCTGGCCCTCTCTCTCTCCCGAGGCCCCGTTGCGCGGTGGAGGCGTGCCCTGCCCAGCTGGCACACACGCCCAGAGGCAGCAGCAGAGATCAGGACTCCTCCCGGCGCTGGCTCCGACGGCCCCCCGTCGTGGAGCTGGCGCTCTTCGGGGCCCCCGTGGGCGCCTCTTGGGCGCCCCCAAGGGGCCCGGAGGCAGTCGCAGGGGCCATCTTGGGGAGGGGGGCCCCGGAGGCCCGCCCTGTGGTCGCCCCAGGCGCCTGCTGTTGCTGCTGCTCGCCACTGTCCTCCTCTTCCTGCTTCGGGAAGGGGAAACACACAGACACAATGCATCGCCGTGTCTCAGGGAAATATCTGGAAGAACACGGATTTGTGTGTGTGTGTGTGTTTGTTTGTGTGTCCCTGGCCCCCTCCTCCTCCTGCCGCTTCGTCGTGCCGCTCCTCGCCCTCTTTCCTGCTGCCCTCCCGCCCCTCCCCCGTGCTCCCTTACGCACGGCGCGCGCGGGCCGAGGTCATGCTGAAGGCGCTGCCCGGAGCCAGGACTTTAGAGAGAAAGAGTACGGTAGGTTTGCGTCGTGTCGACCAGCGGCGACTCCGACGCCGGCGTTCAACATTGAATGCCGGCGGAGGCCCAGAATCGGTCGATGTTGAGCGATCGGACGTTACGGAAATGGCCGATCGTTCAAGGTTGAACGATCCTCACGGCGTCAGGGACCAACGCCCAGGTCGACACGGCACGGACCTGCCGTATGGCGCCAACATCGCAGGGCGGATCTCGTTCGGAAGACGATAGGATGGACCCGGAATGTCCCGGAGAGTTCCGTTCCGGAATTCGAGGTGAACTGATCGCGGATTTCTTTTTTTGGGCCAGGAATGAAGACTTTAGAAACATCCGCGCTCAATTCACGTCGTTTTTCACTCGCCTGTTTGGGGATTCGCACTGGCAGAGCTCCACGCAGGGATCCGCTGCAGCACGTCTGCAAGGTCGGCGCAGTGACAAGAGGGGCCCTAGAGCTCTCCCAGACGGGGTCCGAGCTTGTGGGGTTGGAGGGTCGCGCCGCATCGCCGATGCGGCGCGACGTGGAGCCGAAGGCGCCGATGCAGCGCATACGCCTCCGATGCATCGCCGACGCGAGGCACGAGTGCTGCGGCGCGATCCTCCGACCTCAGCTACTCGGATCTGGCTCGGGAAGCCTCCAGGTACCGGTACCGCTGCTTTGCTCGCGTTAAGTCGGACCTGTCCCTCTACAGGTGGAAAATTCAAAAATAGGCAAAATATAGTCAGGGGAGATATATATAGGTTTGTTGCATTTTTAGGGGATTTGTGGGGTATGTGACATTTTTCGTCCAAAGTCGGCCTGCGGGGGGACGGGCCCGACCTCACGCTCGCTCTCGCTCGCTCGGGCCTCCCGGGAGGCACTCCGTCGCCACGGCCGCGCGCCGTGTCGACGCGGCGCCAAGCCCGCCGCGGGCGGTGCAGTCCGAACGCCGTCGGAGGCCGAAAAGATCTGTAGGGGGCCACATGCGAGCCCTGCCCCCCCGCCCACCACGATTTTTGAAGGGGGAGGGTGGGGTTCACTTCGCTCGGGAGCTCCCGAACGAGGTGACTACTCCCACCCTCCCCCTCAGAAGTGGTGGGGGGTAGGGGTAGGGTTCGCATGTGGCCCCCTAAACCTGGCGACTGGAACGCCGCCGATCGTTCAAGGTGAACCTGTCGTGTCGATATGTCTTGGCTTCCCCAGGACTATTGGGCTCGTGGTGGTGGGGCTCTACTCGCTCACGACGCTGTTCGCGGCGATCCTGGGCATCGCGGTGTCCGTGCCGGGCTCAGCCACACCCTCTTCGTTCCGCCTGGCAGCGTCGTAGCCCGCGTGGCAGCGTGCTGTCTTTGCACGTGTGCGCAGAGGACCGACGGGGAAGAGCTGCAAAAGCACAAGTTTTCGGAGCTCCGCGTGGTTTCCTCGGATGGGCGCTGGGCCCCCGTGGCGGCGCCTCCGGCGCCGCCCCTGGCGCGTTCGCACGCCATGGGGGGGTGGGACCGTTTTGATGATGCAGTTTTTGTTCCTCTATGTTTCAGGCAGAGTCCGTGGGGCGTCGTGGTTCTGCATTTTGCG
>CAUYUJ010015350.1:255000-270743 GCA_963575745.1 Prorocentrum cordatum
TTGGCGCCGTCTTGGGCAGTCTAAGGGCCTTCTAAGGCTGTCTCGGGTGCCACGGGAGGCCCTCGTGGGCCGTCTTGGGGCCGTCTTGGATGCCTCTTGGGGTCCTCTTGCGCCATCCTTGGACCCTCGTGGGGGCCTGTTGGGCCGTCTTGGGGCCCTCGTTGAGGCTTCTTGGGCCGTCTCGAGCAGATGAAAGCCCGAACAGGCGAGAATGCGAGACTCAATCCCAAATCAAAGGGGCACCACTGATTTTGGCTTCTTCGGGCCCTGTTGGAGGTCCTCTTGGGGCCTTTTTGGGCCCTCTTGGGTGCATCTTGGGCCGTCTTGAGGCCATAGTCGGCCGCGCTAGGACCATCATGGCCCGTCTTCCAGGCATCTTGAGCCATCGTGGTTGCCCTGGTTGCCTGCCTGGTCCGTCTTGGAAGCCCGGGACGCGGACACTTAGTTTCTTTTTGTAAGGGATCGTGGCCTCGCGAGCGCGGATCCTCCGTTGTTTTCTGAGGGATCGTAGCCTCGGGAGAAACGGTGTTGCATGCAGCAGTCTGCGAAGTGAGGAGGGGATCCTTATTGGAATACGAAAACCTTATAGAGCAGCACCTGGCATTCTAATGCGCCCCCATCGTGCAGTTACGGTGGCGGACTGAGCATGGATATTGGGGTGATGGCTAGGAGGATGCACCTGAGACATAACGATGAGGATTGTGGTGATGATGATGATGACGATGAACAACAGGATAAGTATGAGGAAGAGGAGAATGACCATGACGACGAGAAGGATGAGGAGGAGCATGGTAGTGCTTGAAAGGAGGTGGATGATGAGGATACGACTGAGGAGGACACATATGATGAGCATGAGGGGCAGGAGGTAGGAGGGCGATAGGAGCGAGAGAAGGAGGCAGAAGGATGATGTCCAGGAGGGAGGAGGCAGGACCGAGAATCCAGGATGGGGGCCGGAGGATGGAGGACCTGGGAGCGGGGGAGGGAAGACGGTGCTGGTGAGAAGCAGGGCAACCAGGGGAAGACCCAGGAGCCGGCACCGATGCTGTAAGGCGCCCTACTCCTCCTCCTCCTCCTCCTCCTCCTCCTCCTCCTCCTCCTCCTCCCTCCTCCTCCTCCCTCCTCCCTCCTCCCCTCCTCCCTCCTCCCTCCTCCTCCCTCCTCCCCTCCTCCTCCTCCTCCTCCTCCTCCCTCCTCCCTCCTCCCTCCTCCTCCCCTCCCCGGCCTCAGCCTCACACGTCCCTGCATGTACTCCCTTTCCAGGGCGGGAGGCGCCCGTTCTTGAAGGAAGAGAGCTCCGTGGGCTCGACGCTCGGGCCATACTCTGTCTTGTCAAGGATCATCCTCCTCCTGCTCTTCCTCCACCTCCTCCTCCTCCTGCTCCTCCTCCTCCTCCTCCTCATGCCCTGCATCCTTCTAGCCAAGGGCAGCGCAAACAGTTGAGGCGATGGATCTTCAGGGAGTGTCTAGCGCCGGCCCAGCCCCGTTGCAACAGGATGTGCCCTCCCTTCGTAGAGGTGTTGAACAGTTTCGAGGCATTCGTCGTACACTTTGTGGCAGTCTCATGCGCGAGCTCCATTTTCAGAAGGGGCCGCCCTCCATCCGTGTAATGGTTGCACATGTTGGAACTCCAGGTGATAGAGTTTGAGGAACTCCCAAGTGAGAGCCGCAATTTGAAAACGAGCTGGCCTCCATCCCTGTAGCTGTTGGAAACTTAGAAGCGAATGTGTGCGGCGCTGAGGCGAACACTGCATTTGGCAAGCGAGCCGGCCTCCATCCTTGTAGCTGTCGGAAGGTTATCCATCGAATGTGATGTGCGCGGCGCAGTGGTGAGAAACGCATCTTCGAAACCGCCAGCCCACCACCCTTGAAACTGTTGGAAGTTCTTACAATGGGTGTGGCGCAGCGCTGAGGCGAGAGCAGCATGTTGAAAAACCGGCCTTCACTCCTGGTATTTTTGAAGCTTCTTGGCTGCAGAGTGGTACATTGCCATAAGCAAGGGGCCAAAGGACACACACACATGAATACACACAAATCCCAGGATACCCCATATTTCTCAATATTTTCTGGGTTTTTGTCTCCCTCCCACACTTCCCATAGTTCCCCAACTTTTTTCCTGAGAGTCGACGATGACTTGTACCTGTGTGTGTTTTTTCTCCCCTCGTGACAGGAGTCTCGCGCGAAGCGCCCAGCCCGGCCTGCGGACACGTCTGGGTGGTGTGTGACAGGGAAGGAGCTGCTCGCAAGGACGAGGGACGGGGGAGCAGAGGCTGCGGCTGCTGGCGCCGCTGAAGACGACGACGACGACGACCACGACGACCACGTCGAGGGCTGGTGCTGATGATCATGGTCACGAGGAGAAAAACGAGGAGGAGGAGGAGGAGGAGGGGGAGGAGGAGGAGGAGGAGGAGGAGGAGGAGGAGGAGGAGGAGGAGGAGGAGGAGGAGGGGGAGGGGGAGGAGGGGGAGGAAGAGGAGGAGAACGACGAGGAGGGCCAGGGCGACGACATGGACGTTGACGATGGTGGAGGATGATGCTGGTGATGGTGAGGGGTATGATGATGATGCTGCTGCTGCTGCTGATGATGATGATGATGATGATGATGATGATGATGATGATGATGATGATGATGATGATGTTGATGTTGATGTTGATGTTGATGGTGTTGGTGATTGAGGAGGAGGAGGAGGATGACGAGGACGAGGCTGATGATGATGGGGAGGAGGACCAGGAGGATGATCGCGGGGACGGATGAGGGCGAGGGGCGCGAGGAGGAGGACAGGATGAGGCGGACGAGGAGGACGCAGGTGGACAACCGGCGGCGGCAACAGCAGCGGCGCTGGCAGCGGCGGCAGCAGCGGAGGCAGGAAGGAGCCTTGTCGATCCCCCTGCGCGGCGTCGTCTCGCCTTCGCCGCCGGCGCACGGGCTGACTCGCCAGGCCTTGCCCCGAGAGCGCCGTGCCTTGGCTGTGGGGAGGAAGAATGGAGGAAGAGGGTCCAGGGCGGGGATTTATACATAACCACCGCCTGGAGGGTCGATTTCGGAGATCTCGACGGGGGGTGGACATGGATATATTTGGGTCCCCAGGGGCCAAAATATGTCTATATCCACCGCCCGCTGGGGCACCAGGGTGCCGGCTCCCAGGCGGTGGATATGGATAAAACCCCGCCTCGCAGGGGAGGATGAGAAGGACGAGAACGAGGACGATGATGAAGGAGAATGTTTGAAGGTTTTGACCATAACGCGCGCTATGCCCCTTGCACCCCCCTTCTCCCAACATCACAACGCCCCCCTCTTCGCAGTGTGCTCCCGGTACCGCCTGAACGCCCTCCTGGCACCGCCGGAACTCACAGGAACGTGCGCGCGTTACTATTATGCCCCCCCGCCCAGCCACGATGCCAATGGTGGTGATGATGACGATGATGACGGTTGTGGTGGTGTGGTGGCGGTGGTTGTGATGATGTTGATGATGATAATTCTTATCATAAAGATGGCTACGATGATCTTGAAGTTGATAAAAGTCAGGTTGAAGATGCTGATGATGATGATGCTAACAATGACAAGGGCTATGATGATGATGCTGATGATGATGATGATGACGATGGTGATGGCGATGGCATGATGGTGGTGGTGATGATGATGGTGGCGGTGAGGGAGATGGTGTGGGTGAGGGTGATGGTGATGGTGGTTATGATGATGATGCTGCTGAATATGATGGTAATGATGATGATGATGATGATGATGATGATGATGATGCAGATGATTCGGATGAGTAGGGTGACGATGAGTAGGATGACGGTGATGATGCTGCTGCTGATGATGACGACGGCGATGATGACGATGATGATGATGATGATGATGCTGATGCAGCTGCTGCTGCTGATGATGATGATGATGAGGATGCCGCTGCTGCTGCTGCTGCAGTCGACGACGACGACGATGATGATGATGATGATGTTGATTATGATGATGATGATGGTGATGATGATGCTGATGATGTTTCGGACGACGAGGACGAGGATGTTGCTGCTGATGATGATGCTGATGATGATGATGGTGATGGTGATGATGATGACGATGATGACGATGGTGACGATAATGCTGCTGACGATGATGACGGTGATGGCGATGCCGGTGACGATGATGATGTAGATGATGACGATGATGATGATGGTGGTGCTGCTTATGGTGATGCTGATGCTGATTGTGACGATTATGATGACGATGCTGCTGATGATGATGATGATGCTACTGCTGCTGCTGATGATGATGATTGCGATGATGGCGATGACGATGATTATGATTATGGTGCTGGTGGTGATAATGATGCGGATTGTGATGATGATGCTGCTGATGAAGATGAAGATGATGCTGCTGCTGATGATGATGCTACTGCTGCTGAGGATGATGATTGCGATGATGGCGATGACGATGACGATGATGCTGCTGATGCTGATGATGATTGCACTACTTGTAGATTTGGGTCTAGAGGCTTTGTGAGGTGCCACTTGTCCGTAATGATTACGGCTCAAGTCGCGCTGCTTTGAGGAGCCCGTCCTCGATGCATTCAGGCGTCGCCTGGCTCGCCTCCAGCTCAGTTTCCATCGCTGGCGAGCCCAGCTGTCGCCGCGCCATAGGCTCGGCGGCCTATTCGTGCTTGACGGGCGTCGACCCCACTCAGTTCTTCACGTCGGCCGCCTTCGGCCTGGGGGTGTTCACAGGAGTTGTGAGCGTGTACTTCGTGAAGGTCGTTTCGCGCTGTGCGCGCTGCAGGGTGCGCGTGGTGTCTGGAGAACATCGGTTGGATGCTCGGCTTGATGGCGGCGATCACCCTCGAGGCAGGTCGGAAGGTCAGCCTGTTTTACCAGCCGGAGCCGCTCCCGGCGCCACCGCCGAAGTGGCACGAGCGGGTCCTCCTCGAGCCCGGCTCGGAGACGGCGATGCAGAAGTGCACGGGCGAGTCCCTGTACAATGGGGGCATGGTCTGGTGGGTGCTCACCCCGGACGGGGACGTGTACCCGGAGGAGCTGGCGGCGCCGCCACTGGAGGGTATCGCGTACTACGACGACGCGGAGGTGCCCCATCTTCAGCTGCAAGTGCGTCCGCTTCCTCCTCCAGTGGCGGCCAACACCCACGGGTTCCGTGCCGACCGCTCAGCTGGACCTCCTACCCCGCTATTGGTGATGAGGGCGATCTCTGACGCTAGGGTGGAGCAACATGCGCTGGACCCAGAGGCAGGTGCTGTTCGCGAGGGCCCCCCTCCAGCGCCAGCAGCTGGACGTGTCATCTGGGTGATCGGGTCCTCGGCCGACGGTGACCCGGAGGCGGAGAAGGAGTACATCCACGTCCCAGGCGATATCACGATCGGCCTGGGCGCCTACTGGTTGGTCAAGCGAGGAGCCAAGTGTTTGATACTGCAGGAGGTATTGCGTCAAGACACGGGTATGATCAAGCTGCTCCGAGATCAGGAGACCGACGCGAGAGTCATCCCGGTGAAGTGGAGGTCGGCCCAACAGCGTGGCCGCAACTTCCGCGAGGCCGTCTCGCTCCAGGAGTTCCACGACTTCGGCGACTCGCCGTTGCAGGGTGATGTGAGCCTTCCTTGGCTGCTCACCGAAGCGGCCCAGTCCTCCGAGGGGATGGTGACGCGCCACCACACATGGCTGTCAGCCAGCGGCATCCCGAGCGGCGACCGCAGCATCCACGAGCATTTCGTGATTTCCAAGGTCTTCGACCTCGCGATCGAGCTGGATCAATTGAACACGATGACTTTGACTTCCTTCGAGCTGCTAGGGCGTCGCCTGCAGCTCATCGAGCAGGCCCACGTGTACAACCCCAGCAACCCCGACTACAGCAATTCGGACGACTTCATGGGCTGGGGCGTCCAGCGTGGCGCCGCCCTGGTGGCGCCGTCTATCAAGAGGCGGGCCGCCGACGCAGCACGAGATCGGGCAGCGGTCCTGAAGGAGGGTCGCAAGCTCGAGGAGGAGATCCGCCTCCGGAAGCCGAAGGGTCGTGGCCGTGGTGGTAAGGGCGGCGGAGAAGGAGACGGGGGCGCCGGCGGCTCCGGCGCAGGGGGGTCATGACCAGCTCGCAGGACCCAGTCGCTCCCTCGGAGACTCCGGCGGCTGGGTTCAAGTATGAGAAGGGGTCTCGCCTACCTGTACAAGTTCCCCGTGACCTCTTCCCTCTTCCTGAGCTCGAGGTCGAACATCTTCAAGATCACAGCGTGAGTCGCTCGGTGCAGCGACGAGTTTTGAAGCGGAGTGCTGTGGACGCCGAGGTCAATCGTACGATCAAGGCCCTCAATGCTCTCGATGGCCATTTGACGCCATCATCTTCCCCGCCCTCGCTGTGTCAGCGAGAGGCCATCCAATTCATTCGTTCAGTGCATGACGCAGCCGAGCCGCCGCAAGGTGACTACGGCTCCGAGGGAGCCGTCCGCGCGCTCCTCGGGACAGACTCCGCGTACGGTGGCGAGTCGACCTTGGTGCAGTCCTACGACCGGAACCTTCTCAGCATCCCACACGTGGGGGCGGAGCCCGTCCCCGTCAAGGAGATGTTGCCGCCGAAGGTTCGCTGTTGTCTCGAGGACCTGAACAACATTCTGCTCGATGATCAAGAGTGGGGCGCCGTGTGTGAACGGGCGGATCCCATCGAGCTCTACATGGATCCGAAGCTTCGCTACTCCAAGAAGGCCTATTTTCAGTTTGTCCGAGACTGTCACTCGGCCGGCCTTATCCGCTGGGCGCCTCTGGTACGTGGGCGAGTCACGGTCTTCTGTGTGGCCAAGAAGACGGGCAAGCAGAGGCTCGTGGTGGACTGCCGTGCCACCAACAGGCGCTTCCGGCGGTGCCCTTACTTGCCTATGGGTACCGGGTCGAGCTGGGGGGAGATTCTCCTGGAGGACGACGCAGACCTCTGGGTGAGCCTGTCGGACATCAAGGACTACTTCTACGCCTGCGGCATCGACGATGACCTCTCCAGCTACTTTTGCCTCGACGACGTCCCAGGTTGGCTCGTCTCCGAGCTGGAGGGCAACGACAGCCGCTTCAGCCATTTTTACGGGCGCGACGCCGTTGCGCCCGCCTTCCGAGTGCTTCCCATGGGATTCAGCTGGAGCTTCTATCTGGCACAGATCGTCCACTCCTCCGTCGTCAAGGGGGTGCTCCCGGACACGGCTGGATTGGTACTTCAGGATCGCCGGCCTGGCCCGACGATCGGCGCCCGCGGCCTCGTGTCTTTGCCTTACTGCGACAACCACGCCACCGGGGCGGGCTCCCCGGAGCTTGCCGACGGCGCCCGCATCGCAGTGGCTCGCCAGCTCACGGCCGACGGCTTCGCAGCACACGAGGAGGAGGACGCCTCCCTCTGGGCCGAGAGCCTCGGCTTCGCCATCGACGGCTTGACTGGCGAGGTGGGGCCCACCGCCAAGAGGGCGACCCGCCTGGCCGCCGCGGGCCGATGGCTTGCGCGCCGCCCCAGGATCACAGGCGTGATGCTTGAGCGCTTCCTGGGGCATTGCACTTTTCAGCTCATGGGCGAGCGCTCGCTGCTGAGCATCTTTGGTGCGTGCTATCGCTTTGTCAGGGTGCATTATAAGCAGAAGGTCCGCTTGTGGCAGTCAGCCGCGCGGGAGTGCGAGTGGCTGTCAGCTCTAGTCCGTTTTGCTCGCACCAACCTGCGTCGGCCGTGGAGCCCCACGGCCCACATGTTCGACTCGTCGGAGACAGGCCTTGGGATCGTCCAGGGCGTTTTCGACGAGAAGCTCATCGCCGGCACTGGCCAGTGCAACGAGCGGTGGCGTTTCAAGCAGCCTCATGCGCTCGCGAGGGGCGTGCGTGCGGGAGCTCTCTGGCACTTCCGAGATGTGATCGAAAATGTTGAAACAGTACTCCCTATCGCACCGCCGCCCCCTCGTCCCTGGAAGAGAAGGCGCGGGTTCCCGGAGGTCCCCACAAAGATGCTCGAGAAGGACTCCTGGCACACCATCCTGTCAAAGCCCTGGTTTCGGGACGAGCACATCACCTTGCTGGAGGCCCGTGCTGGGAGATTGGTTTGCAAGTCTCTTGGGAGGTCTGTTGGGAACCGCAACAAGAAGCACCTCATCCTCGGGGACTCCATGGGCTCCATCTTGGCCTTCTCCAAGGGGCGCAGTGGGGATTATCGTATGCTGGGTTGTTGTAGAAGTGTTGCGGCTTACACGGTCGCCCTCAATTGCAAGTTCAAATGGCGTTGGATCGTGTCTGAAGTTAATCGTGCTGATGCGCCTTCTCGGATGTTCGAACCCTCAGTCCCGCAGCGGACACACCACGGACGTAACTCTTTCCCTTCATCTTCTTCTACCTGTAACCACTTGGCTCGCAGTGAAGAGTTTCCCACGATCGATGCTCCGAGCACCGACTCGGGCGCCAGATCCAACGAAGGCAACACAAGTGCATGTGCTGAGGCCCGCGGGGCCCGCGTCCCATCGCAGGCGGCTCCCAGCGCCGCCGGAGGGCGTGTTGTCCGTCGTTACAGTATCGACGAGCTCATCGAGATCGGCCGCGCCGCCGGTGGCAGGCCTGCTTCAGCCGCCGAGGGACCACCCGTCGGCGCAGCGGAGTCGCCGTCTGCGGGAGGACCGTGCCAAGGTTCGGAGGGCGAGGCACGCTGTCCCAGCGGGGGGTGTGACTCCCGGGCCGCTCCTGCTCAAGAGGGACCCTCACCAGCTCAGTATCTTGGAGCAGGCGTCGGTTCAGCCCCAGCAGGCGGCCACATACAGAGCGACCTACGCCGAGTTCGCCAAGTGGGCCGCGAACGAGGGCATCTCCTTGCACTCGGACGAGGACGTGGACGCGGCGGCGGTCGACTACCTGGACGCGATCTACCTGCAGGGCTACGAGGCGTCGTCGGGGGACAAGCTCCTCGGGGCCCTCAAGTTCATGAGGAGCGGAGGCCCTCGCCCTCTAGCCCTGCCGCTGACGCGGATGAGGAGGGCGCTGAGGGGCTTCCGCAAGGCCGCCCCCGGCGCCTCTCGCTTGGGCTGCCTTGGGAATGGACGGCCGCCATAGCGGGGACCTTGCTGGCCACGAAGCGGCGGGATGCGGCCCTCTGCTTGCTGACGGCCCACGATACATATTCCCGACCTGGGGAGATTACAGACCTTCAGGTTGGGGATGTGGTGCTGCCTGCGCCCCGCCTCCGGGGCTACCACCGCCTCTGCCTGGTCATGCGGCCGGAGGAGAGGGGGCAGCCGCGCAAGACGGGGAGCTTCGACGACACGGTCTCGGTCGAGGACCTGGACGCGCACATCTCATCCCACCTGGTGCAGTTGGCGAAGGGGCGGGGCCCGAGCGAGAAGCTGTTCCGCCTGTCAATCAGCCAGTACAAGGAGGCGTTCGAGAACGCCGCCGACCTCGTCGGGCTGGCCGCCGAGCAGCTCTGCACGTACCAGGTGAGGCACGGAGGTGCGTCGAGGGATGCCATGCTGAGGAGGCGCGACCTCTCCGAGATCCAGAAGCGCGGGGGCTGGAAGACGTTCAACTCTGTCAGACGCTACGAAAAGTTTGGGAAGGTGCAGCAGGCGATGAACCGCACACCGTCGGACACCCTGACCTACAGCCGCCTCGCCGTGCAGTACCTCGACGAGTGGCTCCATGGACGTTCTATGCAGCTCAACCGACCTCCTCGGACGATAGGCCGTCGCCTAGTCGGAAAGCGGCAGAGGTCTTTGCAGGCTCCGGGAGGCTAGCCAAGGCGCTCGCTCGTCGGGGAATTCCGTGTGAAGGTTGGGACATACTAGACGGACCGTCGTGTGACCTCACGCTCCCAAGTAGCCAGGACAGACTGATGAGGGGCATCCGTCATCGTAGGTATTGCCATCTCCACTTTGCGCTGCCCTGTCAGACCCTCTCGCGAGCTCGGCGCCCCGGAGGCTCTGGTCCTCCCCCTCTCAGGTCGAACACTTTTCCTTGGGGATACCCCGACCTGGAGGGCGCGGGCCTCTGCAAAGTTGTTGCTGCTAATAAGCTCATTGCCTTTGTGATCAAAGCCTGTCGATTAGCTGCGAAAAAAGGTATCACAGTTACGATCGAGAATCCTCTCACGTCAATTTTGTGGGTGATTCCCGAATTCATGCAGTTGCTCAGTGAATTGCACTTTTCCACCGCTCGGCTTGACTTCTGTATGTTCGGAGAACGCTGGCGGAAAGCCACAAAATTTGTTGGCGCTGTCCCTGGCCTCAGCTCGCTGACACGAAAATGTACTACGTCGCTTTGTTCTAGAACTAAGTTGCCACACTGGGCGTTGGAGGGCAAAGACCCCACTGGAGTCTTTTGGACAAAGCGCGCTGAACCCTACCCTCCCGCCCTTTGCTCACTGCTGGCCAAGACTATAGCCAGAGCACATAAGGTGGGATAGGGCAGTCGCACTGTGCTCACTCTCGCTGCAGCAGGCTGCCCACGCTCGTGGCAGCCCAGTGCCCTCAGTTGGTCAGGTAATCCTTTCTAAGCTCTGGCGCCGGTGAAAAAGCATCGTCGACCTTGCACTACTTGTAGATTTGGGTCTAGAGGCTTTGTGAGGTGCCACTTGTCCGTAATGATTACGGCTCAAGTCGCGCTGCTTCCTCCTCCTCCCCTCCGCCTCCTCTTCACCTTTTTCAAAGGGCAGTCGCACTGTGCTCACTCTCGCTGCAGCAGGCTGCCCACGCTCGTGGCAGCCCAGTGCCCTCAGTTGGTCAGGTAATCCTTTCTAAGCTCTGGCGCCGGTGAAAAAGCATCGTCGACCTTATTCTGCTGAGTGTGATGCTGTTGCTGCTGATGAAGATGACGATGATGATGCTGATGATGATGATCGTGATGATGATGATCATCATGAAGATGAAGATGAAGATGATGATGATGATGATGATACTGATGATGATGATGATGATGATGATGGTGGTGATGGCGATGGTGATGATGATGATGCTGATGAGGATAATGCTGATGATGGTAGTGGTGGATGTGGTGATGATGATCGTGATGCTGATGACGATTGATGATGTGATGATGACGATGAGGAGGAAATGCAGAAGGATGATGATACTGATGATGATGATGGTGATGTTGATGATGTTGCTGCTGATGATGATGATGATGCAGATGATGATGATGATGATGATGATGATGATGATGATGATGATGATGATGATTTGGTGCTGGTGGTGATGCTGATGATAATGAAGATGCTGCTGTTGCTCATAATGGATATGAAGAAGATGAAGATGTTGAGGATGATGATGATCATGATAATGATGACGACGATGACGATGATGATGATAATGTTGATTGATGATGATATGATGATGATGATGATGATGCTGATGCTGACGATGATGGTGATGCTGATTATGATGATCATGATGATGATGATGGTGGTGGTGATGATGATGATGATGATGATGATGATGATGATGATGATGATGATGCTGATTATGATCATGATGATGATGATGATGATGATGCTGAGGAGGAGGAGGAGGAGGAGGAGGAGGAGGAGGAGGAGGAGGAGGAGGAGGAGTTGGAGGAGCAGGAGGAAGAGGAGGAGCAGCAGGAGGAGGAGGAGCAGCAGGAGGAGGAGCAGCAGGAGGAGGAGGAGGAGCAGGAGCAGGAGGAGGTGGGGGGAGGAGGCGCGGGCCATCGCGCCTTCAGCAATGCGATGGCGAGCTGGGGGCCCAGCCCGAGAAAAACACAGGCCTGGATGCGAGCGGCAGAAGCACATGAAAAGCGGCCAGTGGAGGGGACCCACCGCACACGAAAGGCCCAGAATGCAGCTGCTGTTGGAGTGCCCTTCCTCCTCTTGCGGACGCATGCCGCGCACGGTGGACCCCAGGAGGCATCTATGGGGTGGGCTGCGGGATCACGACCTCTAACTTGTTGACATAAGCAATGCGGAAGTTTTTGCGCAGGGTTCGGGCTCTGGGGGCCCTCCAACAGAAACGATTCAGGATGAAAAGCCGTGCCCGGGGGGGGGGGGCGAGATATCCTGGGACCGCGTTGCTGATCGGACGGGGGGACGAGGATAAATCCGTTCCAGAGCGTTCCGGAGCGCTCTCAGAGCGTTCTGGAACGCTCTGCGAAGGGCGCGGCGCCCGATGCATTCTCCAGTGCCGCCGGATCTCAGAGATTCTCGATGTCTCCTCGATCGACTCTGTCCTCGTCCTGGCTTCGTCTTCACTGCAGGATGCGCGCGGCGGCCGAGAGGGCGGGCGGTCTCTCTGTCAACACCCCTGACCTCCAGGAGTGCTGAACAATAGCCCTCCAGACCTACAGACCTATCTGGACTGCCTCTTTACCCTCGACAGGACATGAGATGCCGAGGCCCTGGTGCCATCTTCGGGCCCTCCTGGAAGGTCGGGGACAGGGCCCCCGCCGGGCGGCGCGGCGCACCGCCCGGCCCCTCCCCCGGAGGGCTCCCCCACCCGGGGTGGGAGGCCGCGCGTGGAGAGTGCCCGTCGGCGGGCGGGGCTCTCGCCCGCTCCCGTTGGCCGTGCGGGGCGTCGGGGCTCCTCGTCGGCCACGCGCAGAGGGGGGGGTGAGGGGGTGAGGGGGGGAAGGCCTCTCAGCAGCGCCCCCCCTTCTTAGAATCGGGGGCGGACAGAACCCCCAGCAGTGACACGTCGATTAGTGAATTGTCCGTTTTCGATTCTCGAGAGGGCGCCGTGGCCGTTATTTTCCAGGCTTGCGCCCGCCAGGTTTGGGCCTCAGGTCGTTTTCATTAAACCACGTTTACTAAAGGGGGGCTTGTCCATCCCCGATAGAAGGCGCGGGCGCCCCCTCTGAGGAGCCCGTGGTTGCCTCTTGCAGGCTGCTCCCGGCGTGCTTCTCAGGAGCGGGCGGGCTGCTTCTGCGGAGCAGTTCTGTGCTTCTGCGAAGCTGCCGGGGTGCTTCTAGGAAGCCGCGCGCCCTCGGCTTCTTGGAAGGGCGGCTGGCGCCTTCTAAGAGGCAGCCGCCTTCTAAGAAGCCTTCCCCCCCCCCCCTACCACCCCCTTGTGCGCGCCGACAACCCTTCGCCATGGGAGAAAAACCCAGAGCCCTTCGAGTCGTGAAAGAAAACGCACGACGGAAGGTTTTTCGCCATCTTCGGCCTCTGGGGGCCCCTACCCGGCCCTCGGGACCGTCAACACATTGATTCGGGATGGAAAGCCGGTCCCGGGGAAAGGGTCCAGACCTCTGGGGGTCGCGTCATGATAGAACAATCACGACGTCGGGGGTCTGGGGAGCCCATGTGCCCCACTCGACAAAACATGGCTAGGCCTGCCCTGAAGACCATCCGCAGTGCGCTACGGTCCTCCCCCTCCTTCCTCAACCTTCACCTCCTCCTTCCTCCTCCCTCCTCCCTCCTTGCTTCTCCTTCCGTTTCCTGCATTCCTCCCTGTCGCACCCCGATGCCAGTTGGAAGGGCGGGCCAAGTTTCACCTGAGGATTCCTTACCAATAATGATCCTGAAGCTTACCATTGGAAGCATTTTCACAGATGGAGGGCGGGTGGTCTTCAACATGTGGCTCTCGCTTCTGCGCCGCGCACATTTTCTTATCCGTAAGGGCTTCGCCCCCTGTGACCGGCCCCCTCTCTCGGAGAATGGGCCATGGACGAGCGAAGTCATGAGGCTTTGGCTTCGCCGTGAAGCAGTGTCGGGACCTGTTTGTTTTTCGACCCTAGCCCCGCCGATCTGCGTGAGGGTTGTTAGGAAATTTTGGAAATGTAGCAAATCCCCTGTATTTTTGGACCCTGACCCTGTGGATCTGCGTGAGAGGTGCCACCGATTTCAGAAATGTGGCACATCTTCTGTGTTTTTGGACCCTGACCCCGCCGATCTGCGTGAGGGGTGTTAGGAAATTTCAAAAATGTGGCACGTCCCCTTTATTTTTGGACCCTGACCCCGCCGATCTGCGTGAGGGGTGCAATGAAATTTCAAACATGTGGCACACCCCGTGTGTTTTTGGTCCCTGACCCCGCCGATCTGCATGAGGGGTGCCACCGAATTTCAGAAAAAGTGGCAAATCCCTTATGTTTTTGACCCTGACCCCGCCGATCTGCGTGAGGGGTGCAACCGAATTTCAGAAAAGTGGCACATCTCGTGTGTTTTTGGACCCTGACCCTGCCGATCTGTGTGAGGGGTGTTAGGAAATTTTAAACATGTGGCAAATCCCATGTGTTTTTGGACCCTGACCTCGCCGATCTGCGTGAGGGGTGCCACCGGATTTAAAACATGTGGCACATCTTCTGTGTTTTTGGACCCTGACCCCGCCGATCTGCGTGAGGGGTGTAAGTTTTCACCCACCCCAGCAATTCAGACAATACGATTTGGGCGTGGTAAGCATGCTTGTTTTGGGCCTCCCTCCTCGCGCGGTCCATCAACAAGGAACAGTAAGCAGCAAGAAGCAGAACTGCAACAAGGAACAGTAAACAGCAAGAAGCATAACCGTAACAGTGGAAACTGGAAGCTGCAACTGGTACAGGAAACTGCGAACCTCCGGCCTACGGCCTGGTGGCCCCGGGCTGGTGGATTTCTTATATATCCGCATATATATATATATAGATAGATAGACAAGCAATATAGAAGACTTTAGTGGATTGAGGGCGGGTCGTTTTCAAATTGTGGCTTTCGCTTCAGCGCCGCGCGCATTCAGCATACAACTTTGCAAGGGTTTCACGGATGTGGATCTTGCCTTAGCGCCGCGCACATTCGCCATTGAAGCTTCGCAAGAGTTTCACGGATGGGGGGCGGGCCGTTTTCAAAATGTGGTTATTGCCGTGGTGCCGCACACATGCGTCTTAAACATTTTACGAGAGTTTCCCGATTCTTATGGTCAACGTGCCAAGCTTTAATGGTGTGCTTTTTACCTAACAGCGAAGACTGATAGGTTTCTAGTTGACTCAGAAGAGCTCACAGATCACTCCACAGGGGGGTCCGGGCAGGTGTTGGGGAGTTGCCGGGCGGCAGGGTGCCGGGCTCGTTTTTCACCAACAGTCACACACTTCGTGCTCTTCGACTTCCCAGAACTCCATTCCCAGGCCACATTCTGAATACCCCGGATGCAACAGTCACACACTTCGTGCTCTTCGAGATCCCAGAACTCCATTCCCGGGCCACATTCTGAATAACCGGATGCAACAGTCACACATTTCGTGCTCTTCGAGTTCCCAGAACTCCATTCCCGGGCCACATTTTGGATGCCCGGAGCCAACTGTAGGCCACTTCGTGCTCTTCGAGTTCCCAGAACTCCATTCCCGGGCACATTTTGGATGCCCGGAGCCAACTGTAGGCCACTTCGTGCTCTTCGAGTTCCCAGAACTCCATGCCCGGGCCACATTTTGAATGCCCGGAGCCAACTGTAGGCCACTTCGTGCTCTTCGAGTTCCCAGAACTCCATTCCCGGGCCACATTTTGAATGCCCGGAGCCAATGTAGGCCACTTCGTGCTCTTCGAGTTCCCAGAACTCCATTCCCGGGCCACATTTTGAATGCCCGTAGCCAACTGTAGGCAACTTCGTGCTCTTCGACTTCCCAGAACTTCCACTCCTGGGCCACATTTTCAGCAGGGGCAAGAGCACGACGAGGAGGAGGACGAGCAAGACCAGGAGGACGAGGACGAGCAGGAGCAGGACGAGGAGCAGGAGGAGCAGGAGAAGAAGGACGAGCAGGAGGAGGAGGAGGACGAGCAGGAGGAGGAGGACGACCAGGAGGAGGAGGACGACCAGGAAGAGGAGGAGGAGGAGGAG
>CAUYUJ010015350.1:270843-300664 GCA_963575745.1 Prorocentrum cordatum
CCTCCTCCTCCTCCTCCTCCCGTGCAGCCACCCGGCTGCGCTGCCGTGTTGTTCCGCCTCCGCGCTCGGTTGGGCGCCTGGGGTGGGAGGGGGTCGGCGCCAGGGGTAGTTCGGTAGCAAATCATGGCAGCCTGGTATACCCCCTTAATTCAATCTTTAGCGCCGGTTAGCGTCGATCAGTGTTTGGGAGTGGATGAGATAGCGTCGATTTGCGTCGATTAGCGTCGACTCAGCGTCGTCTAGCGTCGATTTGCGTCGATTCGCAGGAGCCGACAAGATGGTATGGAAGGCTCCCAGGAGTTGCCACCGAAGTGTATGTCACGAGCCCGTTCTCGCCCAGATCGGCGGGGCACTTCGAGTGGATTTCAGGTTTTCTGGTGCGGGAGGGGTCCACAGTGAAAGCCACGAGGCCATCACGATGTAGCAGGTGTTGCCCTGGGGCACCCGTTGGTGGGCCCCGGGTGCGCCTGGAATGCCTGGGGGATGGGGGAGGGGGTCGGGAACGCGCTCGCGCTCGGGAGAGGGACGTCACACGCGCAGCTGCCATTCCTTTCCGAACGCCGACAGCCAATCGGCTCTTAGCCCCACTGCCCTGGACACATTCGCGTAAGGTGGCTCCATTCTCAACATCGTGCCGGCACGCTAAGTCGAGGATCGAGGGTCGAGGGGACGAGGATCGAGGGTCGAGGGGTCGAGGGGTCGGGGATCGAGGGGCCAGGATCGAGGGGCGAGGATCGAGGGCGAGGGGCGAGGATCGAGGGGCGATGATCGTGCTGGCACGCAGGAGGTCTGCCTCGAGATGTGAGGTGGAGGGTTTCTCCGAAGGGCTCAGGCGACCCGTCCTCGTCCTCCTCCCTCTCCTCCTCCTCCTCCTCCTCCTCCTCCTCCCTCCTCCTCCTCCTCCTCCTCCTCCTCCTCCTCCTCCTCCTCCTCCTCCTCGGGTCGCCTACAGCCCCGGGGGAGAACGTGCAATGTGAGGAGCTCGCCCAGTGCAGCGCCGTCGGGCCCCAAGTCGCGCCGGCGCCGCACGGCTGGCGCACACCGCGCGCGCTGGCGAGCCCCGTGCCTGGCGCCCGCGGCCCGCCCCCGTGGCTGGCGCCCTGCTGTTGGTTCCTTGTGGCTGTTGCCCGAAAGAGGCTCGGAAACCGCCCAGGACCAACAAAAACGCCCAAAAACCTTCAGTACAAAACAAAATAATAGACTAATAATGATAAGAAGAAGACGAATTATACTTGTATTAATCAGAAGAAAGATAATAATAGTAACACTATTACGGTTAATAATAATAATGATAATAATAATACTAGTAATAGTCATAATAATGATAAGAATAAGAATGAGAAGAAAACGAATAATCATGATAGTAATAATTGTAATACTGATAAGAAGCAGAAGAACGCACGCTGGCGAACCCCGTGCCTGGCGCCCGCGGCCCGCCCCCCGTGCCTGGCGCCCTGCTGTTGGTTCCCTGTGGCTGGTGCCCCGTGTCGGCGGCCAGCCTGGGGGGGGGGAGCCTCGGGTTCGGGACCGGAGCCCGCATCGAAGAAGAAACGCCACGAGCATACAGGGGAGACCGATGCCAAGAGACACCCTGCTTGCCTTCGGGGTGCCCTGGGCTTCTCGGGTTTCGCTGGCTCTGCGACGGACGGAGCGACGTTCCCACACCAAGGGTCTCAGGGTTGGGCTTCTTGTGGAAGGTGTCGGCGGCCAGCATGGGGGGGAAGTTTCGGATTCGAGGTTAGGGCCCTGGGGGTAGGAGAGGGGTAAGCTCTGAAAGTCCCGTGGCTCGCCGCTGGAAATCATCTGGAGACCAGAACACCATTCAGAGCCGATCACACGGCCGATCACACGGCCAGACGACGCCACCTGGAGGACGAGTTCGACGCAGTGTTGGGAAACATGAGCCGCAGGTTGGACTTGGCATCGCTCGGACGTGTGCATTTTTCCTTCGGCGAGGACCATCGAGGAATATCCTTGATCATTTGGCGAAAAAGCCACGCACGAAACCGAATAAAAACACAGGGAATTATCCTGGCGAAGGTCCCAACCATATGCAGTTGTGGGTACCGTAATTGTGAATATCTGCTTTGTTGAAGCTCCCTATGGGGCCACGAAGCGCTGCACTGGGCGGGGGGGAACGCTGTACTGTGTGGGTGGTGTGCCGAATTGGGTTTCCGGGACGCATGCGGACGGTCCCACTGAGGGCTTCGGTGGAGCTCCCGATGGGGCCGCGAAGCGCTCTACTGAGTGAGCGAAAATGCCAAATTGGGTTTCCGGGACGCATTCGGACGGTCCCATTGGGGGCTTCGGCGGAGCCCCCTTATGGGGCCACAAAACGTTGCATTGCGCGGGTGAAAATGCCAAAGTACGTTTTCCGGACGCATGCGGACGGTGGTACTGGGGCCTTGGTTGGAGCCCCCTATGGGGCCAAGCAGCGCTGCACTGGGTGGGCGAAAATGCCAAATTGGGCTTCCGGGACGCATGCGGACGGGGGCACTGGGGCCTTCGGTGGAGCTCCTTATGGGGCCACGAAACGTTGTACTGGGTGTGCGGGACGCATGCGGACGGTAGCGCTGGGACCTTCGGTGGGGCTCCTTATAGGGTCACGAAACGCTGCACTGGGCGTGCGGGACGAATGCGGACGGTAGCGCTGGGACCTTCGGTGGGGCTCCCTATGGGGCCACGACATGCTGTACTGGGTGGGGCAGGGAGGAGGGAGGAGGGCCACGAAACGCTGTACTGGTTGTGCGGGACGCATGCGGACGGTAGCGCTGGGATCTTCGGTGGAGCTCGATATGGGGCCACGAAACGTTGTACTGGGTGGGTGAAACGCAGAGAGGAGGAGGGAGGAAGGCCACGAAACGCTGTACTGGGTGTGCGGGACGCATGCGGACGGTAGCACTGGGACCTTCGGTGGAGCTCCCTATGGGGCCACGAAACGCTGTAATGGGTGTGCGGGACGCATGCGGACGGTAGCATTCGGACCTTCGGTGGGGCCACGAAACGTTGTACTGGGTGGGTGAAACGCAGGGAGGAGGGGGAGGAGGGCCACGAAACGCTGTACGGGGTGTGCGGGACGCATGCGGACGGTAGCATTGGGACCTTCGGTGGAGCTCACTATGGGGCCACGAAGCTTTGTACTTTGTGTGCGGGACGCATGCGGACGGTAGCACTGGTACCTTCGGTGGGGCTCCATACATCCCCAGGACGAGAGTTTTTCCTCTTGGGCCCGGAACGACGGTGTGAAGTCTTCAGCAGACCCGTCTGAGATAACCGCCGTCGGATCTCATGAAGCTCGCGCGGATCCAAATGTGGTTTTGGTGTTTGTTTCGGTGGATCCGATTTCCGTCCGTACGGATCCGATTTCGGATTAGTTGGATCTGTGTCGGGTCTCATTTTTTACTGCGGATCCGATTTCCACCTTGTTTTAAATGTATATTATTAAATTAAAGCAGGAGACCGGAGGAATCGGATCCGCGGACCCCGCAAACCGCCCGTGCTAAGATTTTATGGGGAAAGGGGGGTTCGGTAATCAAATTTCCACGATGGGCCCTGCGTCGTCTCGCGCACTGCCATCAACTCCCCGCGCGAGCGGGCCCCATTCAACATGAATACATACATCCCTCCCCCCCTGGTTGCTGCAAACAACTCGTCCAGTCACCGTCCGTTCGGCGGCGCCGACGTTGTCTCGCGAACTCCTCATTGCCATTTTCACCTCAAGAGGAAAATCGTTCGTCCTGCGTAAGTGCGTTTCGGCCCTGCGACCTCTCACCCAACGGACTGCCTGTGAGATGTGGTGTCGGCTGTGTGGTAACCAACAACGGACTGCCTGTGAGATGTGGTGTCGGCTGTGTGGTAACCAACAACGGACTGCCTGTGAGATGTGGTGTGTCGGATACGTGGTAACCAACGAGTCCGAAGGCCAAAACTGCGTTTCGGCCCTGCGTCTCCTCACCCAACGGACTGCCTGTGAGATGTGGTGCCGGCTGTGTGGTAACCAACAACGGACTGCCTGTGAGATGTGGTGTGTCGGCTACGTGGTAACCAACGAGTCCGACTGCCAAAACGCTCATCCCCAGGACGAGAGTTTTTTTCCTCTTGGGCCCGGAACGACGGTGTGAAGTCTTCAGCAGACCCGTCTGAGATAACCGCCGTCGGATCTCATGAAGCTCGCGCGGATCCAAATGTGGTTTTGGTGTTTGTTTCGGTGGATCCGATTTCCGTCCGTACGGATCCGACTTCGGATTAGTTGGATCCGTGTCCGGTCTCATTTTTTATTGCGGATCCGATTTCCACCTTGTTTTAAATGTATATTATTAAATTAAACCAGGAAGCCGGAGGAATCGGATCCGCGGACCCCGCAAACCGCCCGTGCTAAGATTCTATGGGGAAAGGGGGGTTCGGTAATCAAATTTCCACGATGGGCCCTGCGTCGTCTCGCGCACTACCATCAACTCCCCGCGCGAGCGGGCCCCATTCAACATGAATACATACATCCCTCCCCCCCTGGTTGCTGCAAACAGCTCGTCCAGTCACCGTCCGTTCGGCGGCGCCGACGTTGTCTCGCGAACTCCTCATGGCCATTTTCACCTCAAGAGGAAAATCTTTCGTCCTGCGTAAGTACGGGGCCACGAAGCGCTGTATTGGGTGGGTGGGTGAAACGCCGAGAGGAGGGGAAGGAGAGCCACGAAACGCTGTACGGGGTGTGCGGGACGCATGCGGACGGTAGCACTGGGACCTTCGGTGGAGCTCCCTATGGGGCAACGAAACGCTGTAATGGGTGTGCGGGACGCATGCGGACGGTAGCACTGGTACCTTCGGTGGGGTTCCCTATGGGGCCACGGAACGCTGTACTGGGTGGGTGAAACGCAGGGAGGAGGGGGAGGAGGGCCACGAAACGCTGCACTGGGTGTGCGGGACGCACGCGGACGGTAGCATTGGGACTTTCGGTGGAGCTCCCTATGGGGCCACGAAACGTTGTACTGGGTGTGCGGGACGCGTGCGGACGGTAGTACTGGGACCTTCGGTGGGGCTCCCCATGGGGCCACGAAGCGCTGCATTGGGTGGGGAAGGGAGGAGGGCCACGAAACGCTGTACTGGGTGTGCGGGGCGCATGCGGACGGTGGAGAGGGGGAAGGGGCAAAGGAAGAGGGGAGAACGCGGGGACCGTCTCTTCAAAACTCGGACCCAACACCACAGGATGGTTGGGAATGGACGTCCGAACGATGGCCAGTTCCGCGATTGGCACCACACCCCTTTGTGCCACACCCTTTTTCGACCTCCAGAGCAGCCTGAATCGAAGAAGAAACAACGCCATAAAACAAACATAAACTTTTGGCGCTCCGGGCGGATTTCTTGGATTCGCGCTGCCCCCCCCCCTGGCGGCGCCTCCAGTGCCGCCCCTGGCGCGGGAGGGGGGTCCAGCGCAGACCCAAGAAATACGCGCGGAGCGCTAAGCGTTTATGTTTACGGCGTTTGTTGCTGCTGTTGTTGTTGTTGTTGCTGTTGTTGTTGTTGTTGTTGTTGCTGTTGTCGTCGTCGTCGTCGTCGTCGTCATCGTCGTTGTTGTTGTTGTTGTTGTTGTTGTTGTTGTTGTTGTTGATGTTGTTGAACATTATTTCTTCTTAAGAATAATTATTGTTGGGACCCCTGGTGCGCGACCCCCCCGCCGCGCCTAGGCCGCAGCCACATTTTCATCATTTTCGTGAGGAAGTCTCAGGCAAAACGATTGTGTCCAGATCCGGTTGTTTTGTTGACGCCCGCTTTCCCTTGCAAAAAATAAGCTAAAGTGGACATTTCTTGTTCTAACATATCCAAACTTCAAGAATCCCTTGCAAAAAATAAGGTAAAGTGGACATTCGCGCGCGCAAGACGAAATCCTTCCAAAACCTTAGTTTTCGTAGCGATTTTAACATAAAAACATCAAAAAACCAATGGTTTTTCAAAAAAAATGTCAAAATTTCATCCCGCGCGCTCTTGCGGATTCGTAGGAAACCCAACACTTTTTAAACATTTCTGTCAAACGGGCTTTTGCGAGCAACTTTTTCGAACTTCTGCAACAACGGTTGCGCACCTGCCAGGGCCATCATCCCTGTCAAATAATACCATGCGGGACACATTCGTTTTTTCTTCGCGCGCGCACGCCGTCGTCGTCGGCCGCGGGGCCCTGAATAGTAGCCACGGTCGTCCGCATGCCACGAAGTGAAGTGTCCGAACGTCATAGGGCGGGAAGCTGGGTGTGGGTGGTGGCGAAGAGTCGTTTGGAAATTTGGTAGAGCTTGAACCGGCCCCCCCACAAAGTGGGGGTATTGCCCGCCTCCTATGAAAACCCTGGCACTGGTGAGAACGGAGTGTCCCCACGTGCTAGTAATTGTTGTTGTTGTTGTTGTTGTTGTTGTTGTTGTTGTTGTTGTTGTTGCTGCTTGTTGTTGTTGTTGTTGTTGTTGTTATTGTTGTTGTTGTTCTTGTTGTTGTTGTTGTTGTTGTTGTTGTTGTTGTTGTTGTTGTTGTTGTTGTTGTTATTCTTCTTCTGTTTCTTCTTCTAATGAAGGTTTTTGGGCGTTTTCGTTGGTCCACGGCGGTTTCCCAGCCTCGGGATGCGTTCCAGCGGCTTCGCTTCGCCGAGGGCGTTCTGGGGGTCTCAGATAGTCTCAAACGGACGCTGGAGAGCCGAGTTATGACTCCAAAGCCGCCAGGCGTCCGGGAAGGGGCGGGCCTCCTCAGAAGGTTCGGCAGTCCCCCGGCCTTCTGAGAATTCTATAAGCCTTCCCCGAAGGCGCAGAAAACACCTCTCAGCAGGCCTCAGGGCTTCTGAGAAGTCCCGCAGCCTTCTGAGAAGGCCTTCTCCTTGTCATTTCCCCTCCTCGCTCGCCGCTGACTGCGGTGGATCCTCCGCGGTCGGCGCCTTATGGCGCCCCACGGCTGGTCAGGCTGGTGCCCCGCGGCGCCCTCGGGCTGGTGTTAAGTCGGGCGCGTCCCTCTACAGGAGGAATATTCGAGAATGGTAAAACAATAGTCTGGTTGCGATTTGTCGTTTCTTTTGTGTGTGTGTGGGTGTGAGACTATTTTCGGTTACTTGTTATGTATACTTTCTTTTTCTTCCAAGCTCCTCCGCCTGTAGGAGGACCTGCCTGACCTGAGGCTGGGTGCCCTGCGCTGGGTGCCCTACGACTGGTGTCCTCTGGCTGGCGCCCCGTGGTGGCATTTGGCTGCACCGCATGGCTGGCTCCCCACGGCTGGTGCCCAGCAGTGCCCCTGGGTGCACAGCACACCTTACCTTGCATCCTCGGAGGACCTCGCCTGTCCCCCAAATTGGTGTCTTTTCTTGTGCCCGACGCGGGCTCGATGCGGACTCGACGCGGATTTGGCGTAGATCCGACGCGGATTCGACACGGATCCGACTCGGATCCGATGAGTCCGACATGGATTCGACACGGATTTGACACGGATGCGGCCGCTACGGGACAATCAAGGTCCCCCGAGGATGCAACAGAACGCATGTGGGGTGCCAGGAGCTATTGTTCGGATTCTGCGCCTTGGCGTCTTTGTGACACGCAGATCGATATTTACACATCGAGATGCCTATACACACGTCTGTATATATCGACGTCGGTCTGTATAGCAATCGCGTGATGGGGCACCTTTCGTTGCGGTGGAGGTGACAAGGGGTATCAGGAAGCAGCTGCAAGCAACATGGGCACTGACAGTAGGAACAATCCGTCTTCTGTTTCTTTCTGCATATCTCTTGATTCTGTTGCACCTGAGGTTGCTTCCCATTCTCCTGCCCCATCCTCCTCATTCTCTGCAGCCTTCCCCTACCCCTTCTCTTCTCCACCCTCTGGGCTTGAGACCAGACCACCATCGGCATAGTACATCAGGCTGTGGGTAACAGTGACTGGTGACCATTCAGAGACTGATTGTGACAATCATGTAGATGGTGTGCGTGTGTGTGTGTGTGTGTGTCTGTGTGTGTGTGCGTGTTGATCGGTAGTGATGCAGGTGAGCGTTGGGGCCCCCGTCCTCACTGTCGGGAAGCGCCCAGGGCCGGGCAAAAGGTGTTGCCGGTTGACGGTGTGTTCTGCTTTCCTTGTGTGCGACAGACCTTTCTTTTCAATCTATAGTCGGTTGCACAGATACATGCCGTTGGGGAAAAAAACGCATGCAGATCCACATGCCAGCCTCGCATGCAACATCGTACCCTACCACAGCTGCGGGCCGCCCTGTTTGCCCGCTCGCAGTGCGCCGTGTGATTTGACAGCAGGTCTTTGTGAGGATGTCTGGCCAGGCAACGTGTCTAATGCTGCCTCTTATCCTCTAAAGCGGATGGTACGGAGGCGCCCGACCTGGAACGCTTCACGGCCCTGGAGAGCATCCTCAACATCTTCGGCGGTCTTGTCCCAAAGAACCTCGTCGCGGACGCCGCCGACAACAACCTTCTGCCGGTCATCGTCGCTTCGATCATCTTCGGGCTGCTGGTCAACGACAAGAAAGGCGACGGGACCCCGTCGACGACCCTCGTATTGGTCGGCGAAGCAAACGACGTGGTGGTGAAGGTTGTGACCTTTTTGATGGTCCTGACGCCAATTGGAGTCTGTAGCCTGGTGTTTGCGGCGATAATCAAGCATAACTTAGCAGAGACAGGAAAGATCGTCGCTATGTTCACGCTCTCGGTCATCATTGGACTAGTCTTGCATTTCAGCGTCACCTATCCAACCTTGATTGCTGCCTTCGCGAAACGCAATCCAGTCACCTACGTGGCCAACATAGTCCCAGCACTGTTGACCGCGTTCGGGACCTCCTCGTCTGCTGCCGCACTGCCAGTGAACACGAGATGCTGCATCGATCACAATGGAATTTCGCCGTCCATCGCCAAGTTCGTGCTTAGCCTTGGCGCCACCATCAACATGGACGGGACTGGCCTGTACCTCATCTGTGCTGGCTACTTCCTCGGCACCCTGGAGGGCGTGGAGTTCGATTTCGGCATGTTCGCCACGATGGCTGTGCTGGCGATGCTGTGCTCCTTGGGCACTGCCCCAGTTCCGAGCGCTTCGCTCGTGCTGCTCGCAACGATCATGACAAGCGTGGGCATACCAGTTACGGAGAAGTTCGGTTATATCTACGCAGTGGATTGGTTGCTGGACCGGTTGCGCACCGTTGTCAACGTTTCTGGAGACGCGGCGGTGACGGCCGTCATCGACAAACAATATGGTGATGGGGGTGACGACGACGGCTTGGGCGACTCTGACGGCGAGAGTAGCTCCGATGCTGGCAATGCTTCATAGGGCCTATCGCATCGTGGGGTTTCGGCACGTGCGACAGCATACCATTATGCGACCCGCGGCAATCGCCGTTTGGCCAGGGTGCATTTTGTCCACGCGTCGAGTTTACAGTTGCGTTGGCTATTCTTTACGCTTCGCACATCCCCAACAGCCTATCCAGAAGCGATCGTCACGGGAGTTGCCCTGATCAGGGAGGCATGGGAGTATGCATTCGAAAATGAAGAGGGGGAGCTGATCATTGAGCTGAGGGAGAATGATGAGGAAACGCATTGAACCGTCAAGCCGGAGTTCGGAATCAGGCTGAGCATATCCAGGAGAGGAACTGCTAAGCCTGGCGTCGTCGTCGTCGTCGTCGCCGTCGGAGGAGGAGGAGGAGGACAGAAATCGAGGAGGTGGCGAGGGGATGAGAAGGAGGAGGAGGAAGAGGAGAAGAAGGAGGAGGAGGAGGGGGAGGGGGAGGAGGAGGATCGGGCAGGAGGAACCTTGACCTGCTTGAGGCTGGGAAGCTGCCGAGGGATTCCAAGGCCTGGCCAGAGCCCGAACAGCGGGGAGCCCATGCCCAGCCGAGGGCCATTTTGTAAGTCTGTTTTTTTTGGGGGGGGGGGGCCTGTCGTGGGTGCTCGGGTGGGGGAAGGAGCCCCGGCTGGGCACCTGGAAAAGTTGAGGATGGGCCCCCCTCTGAACTTTAAGTGGGGCTCCGCGATGCGGACTCAGCCCTTAGGTTAGGCAAGAGGCAAGGGGGGGGAGCAGGAGGAGGAGGAGGAGGAGGAGAAGGAGGAGAAGGAGGGGGAGAAGGAGGGGGAGAATGAGGAGGATGGGGAAGTGAAGGATCGATGCCGCCGACGACGACGAAATGGGCCTGCTCAGGCTGAAGAGGCTCGCATATAATACAAACAAGACTGCGTATCATGCAACGCCTCTGCGTACGAGCCCTCTCTTTCGGACCTTTCGAGCTCTCTTCGGGTCATTACGAAGGACATTGATGAAACATTGGGTGGTGTGAATTCGGAGTGTCCATCTTGAAGCACGAACCATCGCCTCTGAGAGCCCTCTCAAGGCGGTTTCGGATCGCTCTTGGGGGCCTTCGGGGCCATCTTGGAGTCCTTCTGAGCCATTCTTGGGAGTGCATTGAGTCATGTTGGAGTCATACCAGGCCTTGTAAGCACCTTGAAAGCGAAACGGCGAGAGAGAAAAGCACGCCGAACTACACTGGCTGTCTGCAGCGTTCGGGCATCTCGGGGGTACCATTCGGACTATTCGTGGCTGCTTGAGCCCTTCTTTGGGCAGTTTGGAAATTCTGGGTGGTATGTTGGGGGATTACCTGGAGTGATCTTGGTATCTTGCGCCATGTTGAAGGCTGTCTTGGGCTACCCGAGGCCATCCTGGAGCCCTCTTGGCTCATCCTGGACGCAAACATCGGCCTCACCTCAACGTACTGGGGTGCGACGTGCGGACCGAGAACTCTTATAGTACATGCGTCGTGGCGGGCGCTTTTTGGCCACGCCGCTCGGGAAACGATATACTACAAGATGGATATACTATATGTTCGGGTCGGACGCGCGCCTCCAAGGAGGACACATAGTACTAGTATGTCTCTGAGTGTCCCATAGACCTGGCAGAGACCAGAGGGCACGGAGAGGGGTCGGCCCCTTCTTCAGTGGGGAAGACGGGGGCTGCAGGAAGACGCGCCTCAGACCGGGCCTGGGGTGAGGATAAAGGGTGGTAGTGGAGGCAGAGATGCTTCCCTCCACTGGGGATGGTGGGTGAGGAGGAGGAGGAGGAAGAGGAGGAGGAGGTAGAGGAGGAAGAGGAGGTAGAGGAGGAGGAGGTGGAGGAGGAGGAGGAGGTCGAGGATTGAGGTGGAGAGAGGAGCTTGTTTGCACACGCTTCGTCATATCGCCCCTGACTGGCCCTACCGCCCCGCCCCCTGGTCGTGTCATGATTCGCGATGGCGCCGTCAAGAAATGCCCTGGAATGGCCCAGAAAGCTCGGATAGCAGGTACCTGTATGGGGCGTTCCAAACAGGGCCTTGCTTTCGAGGATCGAAGGAGTTGTTATCTCTTCCGCGGCGGAAGGCGGCGGAAGGTCGGTGGGCGGCGGCGGAAGTAAAACGAGGCCGCCTCTGGCGGAAGGCGGCGGAAGCAGAAAGGTGCCCTCCAAGAGATGGCAGCTTTTTGGGCTCAGGGTTTCCGCAACTCGCCACTGTGCTACACATGCGGGGGTATATATGTGCGCATCCGCTGCCGTGGCTCGGCCGCGAGCCGATCTGCGCGCGTTTCAAAACGGTTTAAAAAGGGTGCCTGCACAGCGGGGCTGCGTAGAGCGTCGTGGGCGGGGAGCATGTCCAAGCCCACGGCCTCGCGGGCCGGACGCCCGGGGCGCGAAGTCATGGATACGGGGCGTTTCTTCTCCGCGGATGCCCCGCGCGGAGCGCATCCACGCGGCCGCGCATCCTCGGGATCGCGTCCTAGAAGAGCCCTTGGCATCGCTCGGACGTTTGCATGTTTCCTTCGGCGAGGACCATCGAGGAAAGTCCTTGATCATTTGGCGAAAAAAAAACCACACACGAAACCGAAACAAGAAACACAGGGAACGGACGTCCGAGCGATGGCCAGAGCCAGGCCGTGCGGGCGTGGGCATGGACACGTGCGCCGCTCGTGGCCCCCGGCCAGCTGCAGGGCCCAGGATGGCCCTGGCAGGGAGCGGCGGAGCCCTCCGGCTCCCTGCGGCCGCACCTGTCGCCCAGACTCGGCCCGGACGAGGGGGCAGGATAGGCGGATGCAACTCCTGGGAGGTCAAATTCTGTTTTCGCCCTGGTCCAAAATCCGGCTTAATCCAGCTTAATCCCGCTTAATCCGGCTTACGCCCGCTCAATCCCGCTTAATCCGGCTTAATCTTGCTTAGTCCGAGGCCCACTCTTGCGTAACGGCCCCCCAATGGGGCTTAATGTGCCTTAATTCTTCCGACGAAAACCTCCCAGTAGTTGCCTCCTAAGGGGGGGGGGGGTTGTGTACGAAAGTTGCTGCTTGCCGCTGGCTTCGGCCCCGCCGCCGGGCTCACTCCTCCGTGCCGAGGCGCCTCCCGGCGCCAGGGGAACCGGCTGCGTGAGCCGATGCTGTGCCCTATACCCGTAAATCGGGCACGTCCCTCTACAGGAGGAACCTTCAAGCAGAGTCAAACAACTGGTCTGGGGACGATCCGCCGTGCTCTTTTTGGACCATTCCTGAATCTTTGCTTGGGGCCCGCCTGCAGGAGGACATGCCAGACCTGACCCTGCCCTTTGCTATCTTGCCCGCTCGTCCCCCCCCGGCAGACGCTGCCGCGGGCCCTACGGTCGTGCCGCTCGCGGCGCGCGCTCGAGGCGAAAAGGGGGGGCGGCGAGAGGCGCCCCCCGTGCGAGGCGCGGCGCGGGGCCCCCGCGGGCCCGCGGCGCCGCGGCGTCGCCCTCCCCCCCCCCCTGCCCCTCCTCCCTTCCCCTTCGGGGGCAACGTTCGTCAAGAGGAGGACAGGGTACCCTTCGGGTGGGCGATCAGCTGGGAGGCGGGCAGGAGGAGGCGGAGGAGGAGGCGGAGGAGGAGGAGGAGGAGGAGGAACAGGAGGAGGAGGAGGAGGAGGCGGAGGAGGAGGAGGAGGAGGAAGAGGAGCAGTGTAAACCCAAGCGTCATCAACGATGTTGGAGTAAACCCTCCCTCCAAGGTGTCTTCATAGGACCCTACAACAGCTCATGTTCACTGAGGGAACTGCCTCGTTGGAAGACAACCGTTTGAAGACCCTGAAGCATGCCAAAACATTATGCTCGGGACTCCAGCGCCACGGATCAACCTGACTGTGGCGTCTTGGCGATCCTGAATCGTACCAGACAGCCATCCCTGGGACTTCAACGCCGCGAACCAATGTAACACTTGCACCCTCATAGGTCTGAAACTTTCCAGAACGCCGCTTGTTGTATTTTGACCATGGTAACCCGTGAAACTCTTGCAATTTCCAAATGGACTGCGCGCGGCGCAAAGGCGAGAGCCACGTTTTGAAAAGGAACCGCCCTCAAGCTCTCGCAATTTGTTGAAACGAGTGTGCACGGCGCTTCAGCGAGATCCGCATTTTGGAAACGACCCGCCCTCAATCCGTGAAGCTCTTGCAACTTTTTAAAGGAAGTATGCGCGGCGCTCAGGCGAGAGCGACATTTTGAACCCTCCCCGCCCTCAATTCGTGAAATGCTTGTATGTTTTAAACCAAATGTGCCCGGCGCGAAGGCGAGAGCCACATTTTGAAAGCCACCCGCCCTCAATGCGTGAAATTTTTGCAAATCTGTTGAACGAGTGTGCGCGGCGCTAAGGCGAGAGTCGCAGTTTGAAAACGACCCGCCCTCAATATGTGAAACTCTTGCGAATGTGTAAAACGAATGTACGCGGCGCTAAGGCGAGAGCCACATTCGGACTACGACCCGCTCTCCAACTGTGAAACTGTTGCCACTTTTAAGCTTCAGGGTTATATATGGTGAGGAAGTCTCAGGCAAAACGCCCAGCCCGCCCTAAAAACCGGCCTCGTGCTGCGGCAGGGAGAAGTTATCTATAAGGAAACATAATGGATGAATGGATGGATGGATGGATGGATGGATGATGATGATGCTGATGCTGATGCTGATGCTGAAGATGATGATGCTGATGATGATGATGATGATGATGATGATGATGATGATGTTGCTGCTGCTGATGATGCTGCTGCTGATGCTGATGACTATGATGATGCTGATGATGCTGGTGATGATGATGCTGATGATGACGCTGATGCTGATGCTGATGCTGATGCTGCTGATGATGATGATGCTGATGATGGTGATGATGATGCTGCTGATGCTGATGATGATGATGATGATGGGGAGGAGGAGGAGGATCATGAGGAGCAGGAGGAGGAGGAGGAGGTGGAGGAGGAGGAGAAGCAGCAGGAGGAAGTAGGAAGAAGGATAGAGGAAGGAGGAAAGAGGAAGAAGGAAGGAGGAAGGAGGAAGGAGAAAGGAGGAAGGAGGAAGGAGGAAGGAGGAAGGAGGAAGAGGAAGGAGGAAGGAGGAAGGAGGAGAGGAGGAGGAGGAGGTGGAGGATGAGGAGGAGGAGGAGGAGGAGGAGGAGAATGAGCAGGAAGCGGGGAAGGTGCTCGTACCGATACCGCTACTCTTCCCTCGTTTCCCTTTTTGTGGGCCTCCTGGGAGGCCCCCGTTGTCACGGCTGATTTTGGTCTGAAGTTCTTGCCAGAATACACCCCGGGAGAGGTCCGGGGAGCAGCGGTATCGGTACTTTTGGGTTTCCCCAGTCAGGGGGGATCGGATCAGGGGGGATGCATCGACCCGCATTAGTCCGTTCATCGTCGGGAGGGGCCCGATAGCCCACCCCGCCCAGGAGCGTGCGGGTTTGCTGTCGGGGGCCCTCTCGACGAGCCATCGGGTACGCATCGCCGATCTGTTCGATGTTTCTCCCCGCCGTGCCAGTCTCAGGATGGAAAGAAACACACAGACACAATTAATCGTCGATTCCCGAGAATCTACGGGAAAATATGGGAAGTGGGGGGGAAGACAAAAACCTAGAACATACAGGAAAAGATTGGACATCCTGTTATTTGTGTCTATTTATTTGTGTGTCCCAGGGCCCCCTCACAGTCCCCCCCCCCTCATCGTTGCCCCCCCCACCTCTCCTCCCTCCCGCCGTCCCCGAGGGCCGGTTTGGGGGGGGGGAGACTCGACCGGGACGCACGCCCTGCCACCGGAGGATGACGCCGGTCTCCGAGGGGAGCAGGCCTCCCACAGGTGGGGTCGGAGCAGGCGGGGGTCGGAGGGTCGCGCCGCATCGCCGCTGCATCGGCGATGCATCGCTCGAGGTGGAGCCCGATTTGCTTCACGCCGACGTCGCCGATGCACCGCCGACGTCGACGACGCACTGCGGGCGCATCGCCGATACATCGCGATGCGGCGAGGTCCTCCGATCCCATCTACACCTTAGGCGATGCTTAAGAAAACTTAAGTTTTCGGCCAGAGTCTCGATTATTCTTAACGTTTCAATGTAAATCTTAAGATTTCAATAGAAATTCTGGGTTTTTGTTCAAGTTCTGAGACTATGAATTTCTTAACCCATGATTTCTTAAGCATTTCGCAGGGTGTACTCGGACCTCATCTGGGAGGCCTCTGCTGGGATCTTGGGGCGGTGCCTGGCGCTCTCTCGCTCTGCCGTCGGGTTGCGGAGGAGGATGTGTGTTCGAGTGGGCAGCTCTTCGAGAGCTTTTCGGGCGAAGGGGGGGGTAGGAGTGCCGGGTGCAGCGGCAGCAGCCCCGCGGAGGGAAGGCGGAGGAGGAGGAGGAGGAGTAGCAGGAGGGGGAGGAGGCGGAGGAGGAGGAGGAGGAGGAGGAGGGAGAGGGAGTGGGGAGGGGATAGAGAAGGGTGAGGAGAAGGAGGAGGAGGAGGAGGAGGAGGAGGAGGAGGTGGAGAAGGACTAGTGTGAACCCAAGACGCATCAACGATGTTGGAGCACCCCCTCTCTCCAAGCTCCCTGTTCCTAGGCTCCTACAACGATCCATTTTCACTGAGGGAAGTGCTGGTGGGAGACAACCGTTTGAGTATCCTGAAGCGTGCCAGAACACGATTCTCGGGACTTCAACGCCACAAGTCAACCTGATTGTGGAGTCTTGACGATCCTGAGTGGTGCCAGAACGCCATTCCTGCGACTTCAAAACCGCGAATCACTGTTGCGCCCTGGCAATCCTGAGTCACTCCAAAACATTACTTCTGGTACGTAAGCCATGGAGATCCTGGAGATCCGCGAAACTCTTGCAATGTTTCAAAACGAATGTGCGCGGCACTGAGGGGGGAGCCACATTTTGAAACAAATCTGCGCGGCGCTAAGGTGATAGCCACATTTTGAATCCGACCCGCCCTCAACCCGTGAAATGCTTTCATTTTTCAGGCGAGAGTCACATTTTGAAACGTACCCGCCCTCAATCCGTGAATCTCTGGCGACTTTTTTTAAACGCAAGTGCCCGGCACCCAGGCGAGAGCCACATTTTGAAAAAGACCCGCCCTCAATCCGTGAAATCTTCGCGAATCCCCACCAGGCCGTCCAGAAACGATGCCCAGGCGAGTTGCCTCTCAGAGTCTTCTCGGATGTCTCTCGGAAGCTTTTTGGAGGTCCCTTGGACCGTCTTGGGGGCCTCTTGGCGGTCCCGGGGGCCTCTTGGAGCATTTTGGGTGTCTTGGGAAGCCTCTTGGGGTCTCTTGGGGGTGTTTTGGGGGCCTCTTGGAGGTGCTCTTTGGAGCCTTAGGGGCGCTCTTGGGGACATCTTGGAGGAGATCGATCAAAGAAGGGGAGTGCCGCAATTAGCGTTGCCCCTCAGGAGCCACCAACATCGCTTCTTAGGGCGCTCCTGAAGTGCTCCTGGATCGCTCTTGGGCGCCCTTGGGGCCGTGTTGGGGCTCTCTTGGGCCTCTCTATTGGGGCCCTCTCAGGCCATCTGGGAGCCATCTTGAGGCCTCGGATGGCTATCGGAATCGAAAAGGCGAGAAAGCAAAGCACATTGTTTTTCCTTCGGTGTTGGAAGGATTTTGGTTTCCTTCGGTGTTGGAAGGATTTTGGTTTATTCGGGGCTTCCTTGGGGAGCTCTTTGGTAACTTGGAGCCGTCTTGGGGTGGCCTTGGGGCCTCTTGGAGCATCTTGGGAGCCACATTGAGCCATCCTGGGCTATCTTGAGCCATCTTTGGAGGTCATCTCGGGCTGCCTGAGGCCCTCTTGGAGCCGTCTTGGGCCATCTTAGACGCTCCAACGCCTCGCCGCCCCCCCCATCCAGCTCAAGGGGGGAGGGGGTAGGGGGAGGGTAAGCAAACTTATCTGTTACTATGCTGTTGGTTTGCAGCTGGGGGATGGATCCTGCCCGAATGCCAACGATGAGAACAATTACTATGCTGTTGCGGCGCTTTCGACGCTTTGTCGGCACTCACGAAAGCGCCGCCAACGGCACCCGAACATTAAATACATGGTAAAACCTATGGTTGTTCAATGGTTCAGGCGGCTCAGCGGGAACAACTGAAAGAAAACTCTGTCAAACGCCTCAAGGCGAATTGCAAGCTGCAGGGCAAGATGGCGGGGACGGGGCGGAGGTTTTTTTGCTATCGAGTCTGCAAACGCAGCGAAGCATCCCGAGCGAGCCCTGCCCCCCAACGCGTCGTGCGCACTTGCAGGCCAGGCCAAGAAGCTAGCAACTAGGTGGCAATGCTGCCGCGAGCTGCACGGCTAGCACTGAAGCGACTGCACAACAAATCCCGAACAAATCCTGCCCCCGAGCGCACCGCGCAAACCCTGCAGGCGCGTGCAGGGAATAACCCCAAAGCGGCGGCTTGCCTCATGGCCGCGACCTTGACGACCAGGCAACAGGTTCCTCATCGTGCCTGGGCCGTTCAACCAGATCATGCGTCGCCGTGGGCCGCACTGGAGACGGCCACGTCGCCCTCATTCCAGCGCCCCGCCATCGACGGCTCCTGCGTGTCAGGCTCGATGTCGCGTTGCTCCTCCTGTGCGACTAGCTGCCCGCCGCCCTCTGGCGCCCCGCTGGCCGCCGCAGCGCCGATCAGCCCGCCGCACGGTTCGCGACCGCGCTGCTCTTCCTGCGTGCAAGGCAGCCCGCCGACCTCGGGCGCGCCGCTGGCCGCCGCAGCCGAATCGATACCCAGCAACTTCTCCATCTCCTGGGCCAGGTGGCACACTTTCATCCTCTTCTGGGCTGCTTCAGCCGCGTCCTCATCGCTCGGGCGGTTTTGCGCCTCGCCGAGAATGCCTTGATCTTCTCGCCGCCTGCTGCTTTCAAGACAATGCGGACACTGTGTGTCCTCCAGACGTGGTCGGCCACCGCATGGAACACCCCGTCGATGTCGGACATGGAAGGCATGGCCACGTACATGCCGCCGAACACCAGACTCAAGACGCACGCGTTCAGCCCTTTGGTAGCAACGGCCATGCTCTCGAGGATTTTGTCTGCCATCGTCTGCAGGTGCAGCGCCAGTGCCGACGACCCTGGATGCGCCTTCAGCAACACCTTCTCCATGGATGCAACCTTGCGGTTCCTGGAAGTCCCCGCGCCACTGGCGGCCCCCGCCGCCGCGGCTGGGCTCTCCGCGGGACAGCAGCGAACCCCGAAGCCGCGCGCGGTCGGGCAGGCCAGCGTCGAGGTCGAATTTCAGAACCTCGCCTTCTTGTGCTCGTCACACTGGGCCGCCAGGATCTCCTGGCCGCGCCTGAAAGCGCCCCTCAACTCCATCAGGCACGGCAAAATGTCGTCGGGGCGATCGCTCTCCCAGGATGCATCGGGCTGAATGCCGCCCTTGAGCGGCAGCCGCGAGAAGATCTCTTTGGCCTCGGACACGTCGACGTGCGCCACTCTTTGGACTTGCCCGCGTGCATCTTGCGATCCCGAAGTCGCGCTCAACGGCGCCATCTGGAACGTGCGGGCGCAGCGCCTCCAGGAATATCTGGTAGAACGCCGCGATCATGTCGAACTCACCCACCGCCAGGCCGTTGAACGCCACGATTCGCGTCTCCCTGGCGCAGGACTGATGAAGCCCTGGGCCTGACTCGTACGCGCGGCCGATCTTGTTGAGCTGGTAGTACTCGCGGCGAAGGACACGGCTGTCTGGGCACTCTGGCACGGAGGTCGGGCGGAGGAAGCCGTCTTTCATGGCGCTGGCCTTGCCCGCTTGGTCCAGGAGATCCACGCGCGCAGACGGCCCCTCCTGGCGCCGCTCGCCCGCGACGGCAACCCCCGCGTCGCGCCGGGCGCGCAGCGCGGTCAAGTTGGCTGCCTCGCAGACAGTGTAGCGGCAGCATCGGCTCGGCACTTCGGCTTCGGCGGGCTTGGCGAGCGCGTCCTCGGCGGGGGCGCAAGCGTCGTGGGAGACGTTGTGCGCGTGTCCCGCGAGGTCGCCGAACGTGGCAGCGTCCGCGAACAGCTGGTCGTGCAGCGACGCGTCGAAGGGGGGCGCGGCCACGCGCGCCTGCATTCTCTGCTTGCGTGACTTCGCGGCCCCGATCTGGAGGAGATTGGCCCCGGGGCGACCTGGCGCGCGGACGTGGCCCAGGAGGGTAGCCCACCGTTTCGTCTTCGGGGCCTCCAGTGGCAGTTCGCACCTAGTCTGCTCCACCTGGCACTGGAGAAGGGTGCGGGTCCTAGACGAGTAGAGGCGAGCGTGGATGTCCTGGACGATTGCGAATGACTCCGCGTTCACCTCGCGTTCACCCTGCCCCACTCGGCCATCCACGCCTCGAGCAAATGCGCCGTGGTCTTCGCCCCGGTCGCTGCCAGCCTGTGCAGCGAGAGGCCCTCGCTCGAAGACGCTGATGACCTGTTGGCAAGGAAGTTGAGCAAGTGGCAGATCGCGAACTCGGGCCTGCCAATCTCCGCCTCGAGCCCGTGGTCCTTGAGTAAGGGGCGCGGGGGCGTGGGGTCGTCGACGGAGTCGCGAAACTTGTTCGGCATGTGCGTCGGCAGCAAGCGGTCGCGCTCCGAGCCCTTCGGAACCTGCCCCCGTGACGGAATGTCGTTGCGTGCGAAATTGTAAGTGCGCATGGGCTTCATCTTCTCGGCATCGCCCGAGTTGCACGCGCGGGCGGTGATGGGGTCGGTCGAGTTCCTGCTCTTGAAGACAGCGTTGTTCCAAGCCGAGGAAGGCGCCTCGTGGCCGAAGGCTACGCGAAACCCGCGACGAAAAGCGTCCTCCGCGTTGTGTTCGTGTTCGGAACGCTTGTCCGCAGTGCGGACTGTGGCTCGGGCAGGAACGTAGTGCTCTCCCCAGACAGCCTGTCGCAGATGCCCTTGTTGTCATTGCGGCCCCGCCCAGACCACGGCAGCACGCGCTTGCAGAGCGGCGTGCCTTCGAGAAGCCGCGCCTGCAGATGCATCATATGTGGGAAATTATCAGCGTCCGCGTCTCCGAGATCCTCGGCGCAATCGTCGGGATGATGGTCGCCCTCGCGTTTGTACAGCGACCGCAAGATAGACCGTGACCTCTGGCGGTCGTTGGCCGACTCGGATTCTACATTGATTGAGCTCTGCAGCCACCTGTCGACGAACATGGCTACCCTGTCTCCATGCCCTGAAGTGCGCGTTCGCCTTCTGGGTTTCACGCAGCGATTCCTTGTTTGAACAGCCCGAACCAGCGAACAACCCGACCGTTTCACGCACTTCTCAGTCGCGCATTCGCGCCGACGACGTCCGCGGGCGCGCCGACAAAGGCGTGGGTTTATGGAGCGCGTGGAAAACCAGGCTTTTTCAAAGGTCTGGGCGGTTCATACGGGGAAACGCTGCGTTTGTTTACCCCAAACCCATCTGCGCATCGCCCGCCTCTCCGTTTCGCGGCCGCCTGCCTCTGGGGCGCGCAAATCGGGTCGCGCGGGGAAGTCGCGTCTGTCGGGCGGCCTGGGCGTATGGAATTCGAGCGGAGGTCCACCGCGCACTTGTTGAGCTGAAGGCAGAACGGGTCCAGGTCGAACGCGGCCCCCCCGTCGAACAGCACGGCAGATTCTCGGATGATCTTCGCCACGCCCTGCTGGCGCTCCAGCGCCGCCGCCGTCTTGTCCAGAAACTGCCGGGGTGGGGGTTGCCGCCCTCGCCCTCCCCGAAACATTTCTCTGCGCGACAGCGCCCGGCAACCTCCTGGAGCACGGGGAGGGGCCTCGCCTGGAAGATCGCCTTGGCTCTCGTCAAGGATCGCTTGACAACGCGCCAAGTCTGATCCCATGCCCACCAGTCGTCATCGCGGCTGCAGTACATGATCGGGCACTGGTCCCATTGGAAAAACAAATGCGCGAGCTGCTCCTGCAGCAATTGCGACCAATTGTGATGGTCGGGCAGCTCCTTGTAATCTGCGCACAGGAGGCTGGTCTTCGGGGCGTTCGCGCGCTGGGCAAGGAACTCGTCAAGGCAGCCAGTCACGGATGCATTCGTCGTTCGGGCTGCAGCCGCCACGACGCGACTCCACTCTGCCCGCGGCGGCACGGGCGGCACCATCTGCGACATGGCGATGGCTTGATAATTCGGGCATTCGGGTATTGGGGTATTCGGGTATTCGGGTATTCGGGTATTCAGGTTCTCGGGTATTCGGGTATTCGGGTAGTCGGGCATTCAGGCATTCGGGTATTCGGGTATTCGGGAATTCGGGTATTCGGGTATTCGGGTATCCGGGTATTCGGGTATTCGGGTATTCGGGTATTTTGGTATTCGGGTATTCGGAGCGGGGGGGGGGGTACTCGGGCATTCGGATTCGGGTATTTTGGTATTCGGGTATTCGGAGCGGGGGGGGAGGGCGGGTACTCGGCCATTCGGGTATTCGGGTATTCGGTGCGGGGGGCGACATTCCCGAAGACCGAATACCCGAGTACCCGAATGCCCGAGTACCCGAATACCCGAATACCTGAATACCCGAATGCCCGAATACCCGAATACCCGAATACCCGAATGCCCGAAGACCCGAATACCCGAATACCCGAATACCCGAACACCCGAATACCCGAATACCCGAATACCCGAATACCCGAATACCCGAATACCCGAATTCCCGCCCCCCCCCGTCCCGCTCCGAATGCCCGAATACCCGAATCGCCGAATACCCCAATACCAGATGCCTGAATACTCAAATACCCGAATAGCCGAATACCAGAATACCCGAATACCTGAATACCCGCCCCCCGGCTCCGAATACCCGAATACCCGAGTACCCGGATATTGAATGTCCGAATGCCCGAACACCCGTATTAATACCCGAATACCCGAATACCCGAATACTTGAATATCCGGATACCCGAACACCCAAATACTCAAATCCCCAAGGTTTGGAACCAGCTGGACCTCGAGGCTCGGATGCTGGCGATTTCCGCGCCGGGTCTGGGTCGGGGCAGCGGGCCGCGCGCGCGGGGATTTCTCGAGCCCTATCTCGCCGTGGCACGGCGGGGGCAGACAACGGCGCTGCTCTCGCCCCGCTCCCCGTCCTGTCTTGCGCTGCGGAGGGGGGGGGGAGGGGGGTGCCAATTCTTTCGCGACCGATTAACTGGTAGCAGCGGGGTCGTCTCGCCCCAGCTTGCCCTCGCTGGAGCGCGCGCGGGCGCTTGTAGCCAAAGACCGTGGAGATCTTCACGTTCTGGCGGCTGGGCGCGTCGTTGATCCCCTCCCACGTGATGCCCCGGCATTTAGACATCGACAGCTCCTCGCGAATTTGGCGCTTCACCTGTGGGGGTACGCAAGCGAGGCCAACGAACAATGCCTGCTACCCCGCCCGCCCTGCCCATTCCGATGCCCAACCCCATTGGGGCCCCGTCGCCATCTGCGCCGTCGAGGACAGCTTCGCTGCGATGCAGTCAACGAGGACAGCCCCGTTGTTCGCGTTGGAGATCATCAGGAAAGCCTCATCGAGCTCGACGGCCGCGTCGAGCAACTCGACGTCCACGGCGATCGGGTCGACGCGCCCCGTGATCATGCGCGGGCGTTTGTAGCCGAAGACCGTGGAGGTCTTCGCGTTCTGGCGGCCGGGCGCGTCGTTGACCCCCTCCCGCGTGATGCTCTGGGACTCAGGCCCGTCGGGGAGAGAGAGCAGCCTGTCCTGGCGCCTTAGCTGCGCCCTCGCCGCCCTGTCGCCGGTAGTCCTAAGGCGGCCCTTCTCCTTGTCAGCCATGTTCTCCCACCGCCTGAGTTCGCAGCAGAGGTCCTCGAGGCGTGAGATCGCGAGCCCCCCCGCCCACGAGCTCGGGTCAACCAGTCTCGGCTTCGCCAGCTGGAGCAGGGCTCGGCGGCGCTTCGAGTCGTCGAGGTCGCGCGTGGTGCACTGGCGGAGTATGGGAGAAGAAGGGCAACGCAGGTCGGCTCTCTCGGCCCTCCCCCGCCCCCCCATCCCACTTTGACTTCTCTCGTGGACGAAGAGGGGGAGGGACGCCAAGAGATCCGACCTGTATTGTTTTCCTCCTCCCAGAGGACCGCCTCTGCGCCCGCCCCCGCAAAGTCGTTCTCCGCCAGGATGAACCCGCAGGCCGCCTTCGGGCGGACAGCGGCCAAGTCGCGAGACATCAGCATCCTGTGCCACTCGGTGTGCGCGAGTAGCGTCTTCTCGAGCGCGTCGCCGAGCGGCTGCCCCTTCTCCAACTGCCGCGCAGCCGTCGTGAGGCGGCTCTTGCGCAGGAGTTCGGATCCGTGCTTGGCCATCGCCCGCTTCTGCTTGTGCGCCTCCTCCTCCTCCTCCTCCTCCTCTTCCTCCTCCTCCTCCTCCTCCTCCTCCTCCTCTCTGGCCCGCCCGCCGCGCGTGCTCCGCGTTTTTCAGCAAGTCCTCCTGGTGCCCTGCGCAGGCCTGCCTGATGGTGGTGTCCTTTACCACCGAGGCGCAAGCACTCTCGTCGAAGCACCTGCCCTCGGCAACACCCCAACATACTTATACTATATGTGCGTCGCCCCCCCAAGGGCGACGCGCGCACCGAGAAATTTTATAGTATATGCGTCGTGGCGGGCGCTTTCTGGCCACACCGCTCGGGAAACGATATACTACAAGATGGGTATACTATATGTTTGGGTCGGACGCGCGCCTCCAAGGAGGATATAGTATTAGTATGTCCATGTGCGTCCCATGCCCTCCCCGAAGGCTTGCCCCGAGCTTTCCTCGTAGGTTGCCGGCGGTTTCTGGAGCAAGCCCTCGCCGTTGAACCGAACCCTGGTGAGCGGGATTCTCTGGGGCGCCGAAGCCAGGGGCATCTTCTTTCTGGAGTCGTGGAGAAGCGTGCGGAGCTCCAGGTCGGCGGAGTTGAGCTCGCGCGCCGCCTCGCCGCCGCGGCGTGTCGGACGCTCGGGGCGGGCGAGGAAGGCCGCGACCATAGGGTTCGGCACCAACCTCGCGAGAAAGCTTCTCAGCTCGCTGCGCCCGTGCAGCTTTTCCATTGAGCTTGCCGCCCCAGGCTGGGCATGGCAGCCGCGTCGGCGACGCGTCGAGTTACCCGGGGCCCAATCGGCTACAGAAGAGGAGACGCATAGGAGGAACAAGGTAGAAGTGCAAGAACTAAGAAGAAAATGAAGCAAGGAGAGGAGGAGAGTCAGGAGGGGGCGTCGTGCGACAAGAAGGCAAGAAGGAGAGAACAAACAGGACAGGCGAATATCAGAAGGATAGGAATACCAATGCCCAGAGGGCTGGAATCCCAAAGTTTGCCGCAGAAGCTTGCGTCCCCGTCGGGGGGCGATAAGCAATGATTACCTCCGCCGGCGCAAGTTCCGCCGACGCCCCCTGGAGGATGGCAGTGTTCGAAGGAAGTGATTGAACAAGATGGGGAAGTGTAGGAAATAAGAAGATAGCGAGGCAAGAAGAGGAGAAACATCAGGAGGGGACGTCGAGGAGCAAGCAAGGAATAACGAGAGAACATAACAGGACAGGCGAATCTCAGAAGGATAGGAATGCCAATGCCAGGAGTGAGTTGGCAACGCTCGAATTACTCCTAGTTTTTGTCCCAGCCACGAGGCCGATGCCACGGGGGAACGGGCGAGGAAAAAGGGGGCATGGCGCAATTAGAACGATCCACGTATGTGTATCAATCCATAGACCGAAAAGGATAAACAAACAAAATGGCAATGTTTCCGAAGCATCACGTAGGGGGAGGGGTCAAGTTGGCGAGCTCGAGCGAGTTTGAGGGCTCCGTCCACACCCACCCGCCCTCCCACAACATAAGAAGCAAGTGCGTCGCGTCCGGCGCCTGTCGCTCATCTTATATCGTTGGCGGCTAGACGTTCAGCGCGCGACGTGAGCTGCGTCCTATTCCTGCCGCGTGTTGAGCAAACGTCGACGAGAAAGAAGACCGCGCGCGATGTACTCCGCTCCCCGCTCCGGCCTCTCATGTTGCATCGTCGGCGACGACATGTCCAGCGCGCGAAGTGCGCCGCGTCTCTGTTGCCAAAGGTCATTGTTGCCAAAGGTCTTTCTTACGTGGGCACGACCACGGGCGCGCCGGCGGCGAACCGCACTTGCTTGAGGCATTGTGATTTGCCGCCCGCTCAGCTCCTCAAGCCGACGGGCCGCAGCGTCGACGACAAGAACGTCCATGTTGACGAGCAGGCGTCCCCGCGCGATGCGCGCCGCGTCCCATTCCCGTTGCGCGATTCGCAGCGCCGACGAGGAGAAAGTACAGGTTGGCAAGAAAAACGTCGACGATGCGGTGTTTTTTGACAAGTAGGACGGGGGGTCCAGCGTAGGGTTGGCCAGGCGTCCGCGGGCGATGTGCGCCGCGCCACTCCTGCTTCACTTTTCGCACCTCGACGACATGCCAGCGAGATTTTTTGTTTTGTTCAGCGGGGTTGCTATCGGCCGGCTAGGTGGGGATTTAGGGGTGTTTTATGTCATGAAGTAAGGATAGGCTCCTCCCCGAAGGATTAAAAGGGGGTTGGAAGAGGAGCCTCCCTGGACTACCTACGCCCAGATGGCTGGTGGGTTTTGTCAGACGAATGTGCGCGGCGCTAAGGCGATAACCACATTTGAAAACCACCCGCCCTCCATCCGCGTTGCCAATTTGTAGACTTCAGGGTCATAAGTGGGACGGAAGTCGCAGGTGAAACTTTCGGCCCCCCCTTTGGACCAGCTTCGTGTTTAGACAGGGAGGCGTAAATTATAAAGAACAGGATTGGAGGAGACAGATGATGATGACGATGATGATGGTGATGATGAGTATTATGATGAGGATGATGATGATGTTGATGATGATGCAGATGGTGATGATAATGATGCTGATGATGATAAGTATGCTGGAGCTGATGATGATGCTGTTGACGCTGATGCTGATGATGCTGATGCTGATGCTGATGGTGATGCGGATGATGTTGATGAAGGAATCGATGATGATGCTGATGATGACGATGACAATGATGATGATGATGATGATGCGAATGGTGAGGACGATGATGCTGTTGACGCTGATGCTGATGATGCTGATGCTGATGGTGATGCTGATGATTTTGATGAAGGACCTAATGAGGATGCTGATGATGATGCTGCTGATGATGGTGCTGCTGATGATGATGATAATGGCGATGATGATGCTGATGATCATGATGCTGATGATGGTGATGATGACGATCATGGTGTTGATGATCATGATGCTGATGATGATGATCATGATGATGATGCGGATGATGATGATGATGCTGATGATGTTGGTGATGATGATGATGACGATGATGATGGTGATGAGGATGATGCTGATGATACTGATGATACTGATGAGGAGGAGGAGGAGGAAGAGGAGGAGGAGGAGGAGGAGGAGGAAGAGGGGAAGGAGAAGGAGGAGGAGGGGAGAGGAGGGGAGGGAGGGAAGGATGGAGGGATGAGGAATGGGGGAGGAGAGGCTAGAAGAGGTGGTGTGTGTGTGTGGTGTGTGTTGTGTGTGCGTGCGTGTGTGTGTTGTTTGTGGTGTGTGTTTGTTAGTGTGTTGTTTGTGTTTTGTTTGTGTGTGTGTGTGTGTGTGTGTGTTGTGTGTGTGTGTGTGTGTGTGTGTGTGTGTGTGTGGTGTGGTGGAATGGGGGTAGGAGGAGGAGAAGTAGGAGGAGGAGGACGAGGAGGAGGAGGAAGAAGAGGAGGAGGAGTGGGAGGAGGAGGAGGAGGAGGAGGAGGAGGAGGACTCTGAGACTTTACGCTTTCTTGAGGGGTGGAAGGTCCCCAGGTGGTTGGGCATTGAACGAGCAGCCACCTTTGTGGGCCTGACGGCCCGCAGCGAGCTTCGGATCGCTCCTGCTTGAATCATGAAGTGCCCCATTGGAGGGTGTAGGAGCACAGCGAGCCCTGCTGGCGGCACGCGTCGTGCCGTACCCTAACGGATGGGGTTCTGGCCCACTCCCAGTCCGCACAAGCGGACTCTGCGGGTGACCAGGGACGAAGGATGAGGAAGCACCGGGGCAAGGATGGATGGATGTGGATACCAGCGAGGGGCAGGCGAAAGAGGGGGGCAGGAAGGGCACAAAGCAAAAGCGGGGGAGAGAGAGAGGGAGAGAGAGAGAGAGAGAGAGCACGGGGAAGAGAGAGAGGGAGAGCACGAAACAAGATGAGGGGGAAGGGGAAGCCAGACGGCGGCGAAGCAGGAAGGATAACGGATGGGCCGGCACGCCCAAAGCAGTGAAATCGAGAGTCGAGACTGACACATGTGAGTGAGCGACAGCAGAACAGGTGTCCTCATAAGCACCGGGCATTTTTGCTTTCAGTCTGTTGCATCGCATTCTGTTGAAAGCCCGTGTGCGACTTAGTTCATGGCTCCCCCCTACCCTGGTGTGTTCCCTAGAAGAATGAAGCATATGTGGATACAGGCGAGGTGGCGGGGAAGGAGGGCTGGATGGGCGGACGGGGAAGCGCCAGACGAGTCCAGAGGCAAGATAAAAGGGGGACCCGACACGATGCTCCAGAGGCTGGCAGGATGGGAGGTGCATGGTGGCACGGGCACTATTTTCCCTTAGTTTGCGTGGTTCCCAGGTTTGTAGTGCGCAACGCTGCCAGCCTGACGGGCTGGCTCGCATACGCCACGCCGACCGCCGAAGCGGCGTGAAGTGCCCCTGTGACGGCCACCCAGACCCTCCCCCTCTGCCCTGCCCCTCCCCTTGCCTGGTGCACAGATAACTGAAAGAATATTGCTGCCTTTGAAGAACAACGGGTGCCCTAACGCTTCCTTTGGGGACCAGCTTAGCCCCACTCTTAAGTGCTCGACTCCGTAGTCCCCATTTGGCTGGGGCCAGGCGTTCTCTCAGCTTTCAGAGTCGCGTCCGACGTGTCATAACACCTCGAAACCTACCCCCCCCTTCAACCCCCTCTTTCCCGCTCCCGGCGTCGCCGGGTACGGCCAACACGCGGGAGGCAAAGAGTTGAACGTGGGGTACACCCACTCCTCGATCGAGCGTGCATGCGGAAAGTAAGGCAAGAGAAGACCAGGGGAGAGAAACAAGAGAGGGGATGGATGGATGTGGGGACGACGTGGTGTGCACCAACTACACGAACGAGCGTGTGTGTGCAATGAGTGCAGGACTGCCAGCTTTGCCGCCGGGCTGTGTCCTGGAGGTAGACGCCTCGTTTGGGGGCACATCTAGACTCCCCCTCTTTCGGATACTCAAGGTGGATCCTCCCATGGATGCCCCATGAGTTGGTTCGCCCGCTTGCGCCACGATGCATGCGCTGGCGCGCGTGGAGAAATTAAACATGAAATATGACTTACTTTTGTATGGAATATGATGTACACTATCAGAGCGTTGCCTGAAGTGTCCGGCGTAGGCTTGTGGGGGGGCTTTGCCCTAAGTGTCCGGCCCCGTCCTCCTCCTCCTGCTGCTCCCCCGCCCTGTCCCCTTCCCCTATCCGACGCCCAGAGAGCGCGCATTGCCGCCAACAGGGAGGCGGCCCGCCGCCTCCGCGAGGCGCGCCGCCGCCGCGAGGTGGCGCCGTGGGGAGAAGCCCCCTCGGCGTCCACCTCTCTTCTCTGAGCCCGCCGTCGGGGACACGGCGGCTGGGGAGGCCGAGGCGACCGCGACCCTCCGAGCCTGGCTCGGATAGGCCGGCTCCGCCTGCCCCCCGCCCTTCTCAGGCATTCGATTTCAGTTCATCGTATCGATTTTTCTTTTAATATTTTTCCAGGAGGCGGAGGAGGAGGAGGAGGAGGAGGAATGGGAGGAGGAGAAATGGGAGGAGGAGGAGGAGGAGGAGGAGGAGGAGGCGAAGGAGGATGAGGATGAGGAGGAGGAGGAGGAGGAGGAGGAGAAGGAGGTGGAGGAGGAGGAGGAGGAAGAAGGATACCAATAATACTATTAGCAGTATTAATAATGGTAATACTAACAATACTAATAATAATACTGAGAATACTACTACTAATAATGATACTGCTGGTACTGATAAACTCAGAAGAAGAAGACTAATAATAATAATAATAACATGAACAATACGAATAATACGACGAATGCCAATAAAACTAGGAACAATAATAATAATGGTACTAAGACTAATACGATTACTAAGACACATAATATTGTTGAACCGAATAATATAAATAACAATAATATTAATAAGAAGAAACATAATAATAATACTAAGACGATTAATAATAATAAGAATATGTATAAGAATAATGGTAATAAGAATATTATACTTTAGTAATAATAATAATATTAATAATAATAACATTATTAATATTAATAATAATAATCACGATGCTATTATTATTAGTGCTATTAATCATAATAATAATACCAATAATACTAATAATAATAATACCAATAATAAGGATAAGGATACGAAGAAAAACACTACTAATAAGAATCAGAAGAAAACGACGACGAACACGAATACTAATAAGAAGAGAGAAGGAGGCGGAGGAGGAGGAGGAGCAGGAGGAGGAGGATGAGGAGGAGGAGGAGGGGAAGAGGTGGAGGAGGGAGAGGAGGAGGAGGAGGGGAGGAGGAGGAGGAGGAGGAGAGGGAGGAGGAGGAGGAGGAGGAGGGCGACGAGGCAGAGGAGGAGGAGGATGCGGAGGAGGAGCAGGAGG
>CAUYUJ010015350.1:300764-305764 GCA_963575745.1 Prorocentrum cordatum
CCTCCTCCTCCTCCTCCTCCTCCTCCTCCTCCTCCTCCTCCCCCTTTTCCTCCCCATGGGACAGCTGTACCTACGATAGCTCGCTCATCCACGTTACCCCCGAGGCCTTCAAGACAGTCTGCAGGACCTTCAGGGCGAGTACGGGAGTAGGAGCGGATCAAATACATCCCAGATGGTGTGGGGAGCTGCCCGACAAGGGCACGCAGTTCATGTGCGACCTGGTCATGTACATCAGCCAATACATCCATTGGCCAACCAGCGTGCAGCACATCCTACACCTCCTTCTGGATAAGAACGCTACCGATACTAGGCCTATTGGGCTCATGACCACCACCATGCGGATCACCGAGAGACTGCATGCGGACATATACATTCAATGGGAAGCAAAGATTTCGCGGGACTACGATTGGGCAGCCAGGGGAGGAGGAGCAGAGAACGCCATGTGGACCCAGGCCCTAGCTGAGGAAGGCCTACCCGACAATGTTGTTTCCCTCAGCGCCGTGTCCGACCTGGAGAAGGCCTTCGAGCACATCAGCGCCTACCTCCTGTGGGACACCAGCCCCGATCTCGACTTCCCGCGACAGATGTTACACCTGTTCATATCAATGTGCACGGGGCCCAAATGGATCATGTACCAGAAGATTGTCTCCAAATTCTGCACTGTCACCTACTCGGCCGTGATTGCGGGCTCCTGTGGTGGCACCGGAGCGCTGAAGATGGTCATCGTTCCAGTATGCGACAAGATCCGCCTACAATGGCCACGTGTACGACAGGTTTTGTACGTGGACGACCACCAGATGCAGCGAGATGGAGGACGCCAAGAAGTGCGCGAGGACATCTACGCAAGCACCCAGTACTACATCAACCAGATCGAGGGCAACCTCGGCATACCCATCTCGCGCAACCGCGGGACCAAGCCAGGCAAGAACTACTTCATCACAGCCGACAAGGAGCTGCGCCACACCTGCAGGGCCATGGCCAACTACTTCGGCTACCAAGTCAAAGCCATACGGGAGCAGCTCGGAGTGGACACTGCGGGGGGGGGCGATATCACGGAGGAAGGCTGGCTCGAGAATCCGCAAGGCCTGGGGCAGGAAGAGGAAGCTGCTCGGCCTAAAGGCCAGCGTGGCCACCACCAGAGCAGTGGTCAAGACCGGCCTGCTCCCCAGCATGTTCTACGCCTCGGCCAGCTTCGGGGTCCCCGCCACGATCCTCAACACGGCCCGCATCCTCATGTCCAGCGGCCTCGGGGGCGAGCCAATGGGCAAGGACAGAGCCCTGCGGCTCTGGCTTCACTCGGCCGACCCGATAGTGCAGGCCACCCCCACCCCGATGGGCAAGTGGGCCACGGTCATCTGGGACACAGGGGCCGACTACGCCAAGCTCGAAGCAGGATGGAGAAGGGCAGTTCGCCTAGCAGCAGCTAGGCAGGCCCCCCACCGCAAGTTCGACTGGACGCAGGTCAGGGGCCCTGCCACGGCGCTCTATGGATCCCTGGACAGGCTTGGATGGACCTGGCCAGCCCCGCACATCATCCTGACTCACCGCCAGGAGCAGTTGAACATGAGGATCGTACCACCCTCCACGATCAAGGCGCTCGCGCTAGCCAGGCTCGAGCAGGTCGCCATGGAGGAATGGGCCGAGGAACATGAGCTACCTGGAGTTTTACGACCGTTTCTGGAACCAGTACGTGCCCTCCTCCGCCAGAAGGCTCAGCGCTACTGCCCGAGGCGAAGAGGCGCAATCGAGAGCTACCTGTGCGCCGCCTTCTGCACACAAGATGTACGATGGCGAAGAGGAGAGACTGACCTACGAGATTGCCAAGCATGCGGCAGTGAGATCGGCAACCAGCAGCACAGGTTCTGCAGGTGCAGTGCGCTCGACCAGCAGCGCAGAGATATTGCCGAAGATAACGCTGAAATCATTCACAGGGCCACCAGGGCCACGAGGGGAACGCCACTTTTTGCCCGAGGCATTGTAGATCATCCTGTGGCGGATCCCACTCCATATTTTCAGTTTGAGCGAATTCAAACCCGCACAGGAGAGCCAGGCCTGTACAGTGGCTTCGCCTTCTCCGACGGATCGGGAGTAGGGCATCCAGGATACAAGAGTTTCGGTTGGGGTTTCTCGTTCGTGAGAGAGTCGTGGTTCGTCGTCGAATTCTCGCAATGTGGATGCCCTGCTGGCGTGCGAGCAACCCTCTCTGTCCTGCGGTGCGAGCTGTTAGGGTTTGCACACCTGTTGCAGTTCGCCACTCCTCCGCTCACAGTCGGGATTGATAATGATACTCTGTGTCGAGGCCTCAAGAGAGGCCGAGCCTGGTGCACCAAAGGAGTTCGCTCGCATGCAGATGTTTGGACTCAGATTTGGAACGTCCTAGATGATAGTTTTCCTGGCCGAGCAGGGCTCACCATGGTCAAAATCAAGGCTCACTCTGCGCAGCACCTGGATTCGGGTGACCCCTGAGTGAGCTTCCTCGCCCGAGGGAATAAAGAGGCGGACGGAGCGGCCCGAGAAGGGGCTGACCTCGCCCCTCGACCTGTTGGCACCAGCACGACGTAAAAACACATATATACGGACGTTCAAGCAGTTTTGCGTTTTGTGGCCGGCCTTACAGTTAGGACGGGGTCTTTTGCCGACGCCACCCCGAACCCCCCCCGCCCTGCCAGGAGGAGAGGGAGAGGAGGAGGAGGAGTGTTGGCCCCCAGAAGAAGGCCCCGAGTTGCCCTGTAGAGACCCCACCTGCTTAGTTTCTCAGGGCCTGCCGTCTCCTGCCTCCGTTGCAAACGCAAAGCCACCGCGACGAAGGAACGCGCAAAATTCAGATTCCAAGAGTGCCTGGGCCGCACGGTCTGTAGGAGGCCAGGAGGCCAAGTTCCTCCTCCTCCTCCTCCGACCTCCTCCTCCTCCATAGGTAATAGGAACCTGTTTCGAGGCCATGCGCTCTTGAAGACAGGGCCATTTGTGTTCTGCTATAACTGCGGAAGTTTCTCGTCGCTCACGTTGAGGGGTCTGGCCAAAATCTGTAAGTTCACACCTGCAGATCATAATGCTAAGACCCGTAGGAACCGCCTGCGACAGGGCAGGCACCCTAGGGAGAGTGAACAGTATGCTGACCCACGGGAGTTAGGCACCGAGGAGGTCCAGAGGTTCGAGGCCGACTTCGGACCCCTCGTGCCCGCTCCTGATGCTGCTGCTGCTGCTCCTCCCCTGGTATAGTAATCGTCTCCTCGGGCTGCGTGCGCCTGCCGCTGCTGACCCGCCTCGCCGCCCATTCCGCCCATCTCTCTCCTCCTCCTCCTCCTCCTCCTCCTCCTCCTCCCTCCTTCGCCTCCTCCTCCTCCTCCTCCTCCTCCTCCTCCACCTCGTCGTCCTCCTCCTCCTCCTCCTCCTCCTCCTCCTCCTCCTTTCCCCCCCGTCCCGAGCGGGCCCGCGCAGCCCTGGTGGGCGGGGCGGTGGCCCCGTCGGCCCCCGCGCCAGCCAGAGCAGCTGCTCGCGCGGCGCGGCGCGCGGCGCACCGCGCGGCTTCCGCGGCGGCCGCGCGGCGCCGCGCGGCCATGGGGGTGGGCGCCCGGGTGTGGCGCCCGCCCGCGGCAGGCCCCGCCCGAGTGGCCCGTCGTCGTCGTCGTCGTCGTCGTCGTCGTCGTCGTCGTCGTCGTCGTCGTCGTCGTCAATGCCGTGGACGTCTTCGTCGTCGTCGTCGTCGGTTTCGTCGTCGTCGTCGCCGTCGCCGTCGTCGTGTTTTTCGTCGGCGTCGACGTCGTCGTCGTCGTCGTCGTCGTCGTCGTCGTCGTCGTCGTCGTCGTTGTCCGTCGCCGTCGCCGTCGTCGTCTTCGCCGTCGTGTCGTCGTCGTCGTCGTCGTCGTCGTCGTCGTCGTCGTCGTCGTCGTCGTCATCGTCGTCAAAGCTGCCGCCGCCGTCGCCGTCGTCGTCACCTGTGTTTGTCGCCGTCGTCGTCGTCATTATTTTCGGCGTCGTCGTCTTCGTCGCCGACGTCGTCGGTGTCTTCCTCGTCGTCGTCGGCGTCGTCGGGTCCGAGTTCGAGGCCGAGTCCGGAGTGGCCCTTCTCTGGCCGGACGAATTCTGCTGCATGCCGCTGGTTTCTGCCCCGCCGCCGGGCGCGCATTGCCCAGGGATGCACTGGAGCGCCGGGAGGCGCCGGGAGGCGCCAAGAAAACGAGCTATGAGTGTGTTGCTTCGCCAACCCCACCCTTTGCCCCCCCCTTCGTCCGCCCCGACCGTCGTCGACGTCGGGATTGTCATCGTCGTCGTCGTGGTCGTCGTCTCGACGTTTCGAGGAACGATGTTTCGAGGTTCGGGATTTGAGCATCCCGCCATCTTGCTTGGATCAACGTGGGGATGGATTATAAGTGGATGCCAGGTGGCGGTAAAATCTGACCTAACCTAGCTGAGAAGTAGGTTGCAAGTGCCTTGAGTGTCTTGGGGAGTAACTATACCTTTGAAATTGTCTCCGGCCGCTTAGCGGAGTTACCTAGCCCTCCTGACCCACGGAGGGCACTTGCAACTCCCTCATCAGATAGGTCAGGCCGCACATATGCCACCTTACCAAGACATCCGATTGTTTGTTTTTTCCAATACGTTGTCCCCAGAAGTCCCGACCATTATCGCTGGGCCGTTGTTTCAACCCGAGGAGTTTTTAACGTTCCCGGTTCTCAGGGATGGCCCCCGGGGGCCGGAGAATTTGCGAAGCACCTCCGTCGTGTTTGTTGCGCGGCGAAGGGACCCCAGGGTGCATCATCCATATTACGATCTTTGCAGTGGTCGTCGTAGTCGTCGTCGTCGTCGTCGTCGTCGCTGTCATCGTCGTCGTCGTCGTCACCGTCTCCGTCGTCACCGTCGTCGTCGTCGAACCATCCACTTGGACCCCCCATCCCCGTAGCGCCCCCCCGCGGTGACCAAAGATCGAGGGTCGAAATCTGATGTCCTGCCAGACTTACCCGTCGTCGTCCATGGTTCGTTGTCGGCGACGTCGTCGTCGT
>CAUYUJ010015350.1:310764-322147 GCA_963575745.1 Prorocentrum cordatum
GGCCCGTCGCCGCCGCCGCCGCCGGCGTCGTCGTCGTCGTCCGTCGTCGTCGTCGTCGTCCCGTCGTCGTCGTCGTCGTCGTCGTCGTCGCCGCCGCCGCCCGCCGCCGACTCGCCGCCGCCCTAGTCGTCGTCGTCGTCGCGTCGTCGTCGTCGTCGTCCGTCGTCGCCGTCGTCGTGTCGTCGTCGTCGTCGCCGTCGTCGCTGTCGTCGTCGTCCGTCGCCGTCGCCGCGTCGTCGTCGTCGTCGCCGCCGCCGCCGCCGTCGTCGTCGTCGCCGTCGTCGCTGTTGTCGTCGTCGCCCGTCGCCGCCGCTGCCGCCGCCGCCGCCGCTGCCGTCGTCGTCGTCGTCTTTGCCGCCGCCGTTGTCGTCGTCGTCGTCGGCGTCGTCGCTGTCTTCGTCGTCGTCGCCGTCGTCGCTGGCGTCGTCGTCGTCCTCGTCGTCGTTCTCGTCGTCGTCGCCGCTGCCGCCGCCGCCGCCGTCGTCGTCGTCGTCGTCGTCGTCGTCGCCGCCGCTGCCGCCGTCGTCGCCGTCGTCGTCGTCGTCGTCGTCGGCGTCGGCGTCGTCGTCAACGCCGCCGTCGTCGTCGTCGTCGTCGTCGTCGTCGTCGCCGTCGCCGTCGCCGTCGCCGTCGCCGCCGCCGCCGCCGCCGTCGTCGTCGTCGTCGTCGTCTTCGCCGGCCGTCGCCGCCGTCGTCGTCGTCGTCGTCGTCGTCGACGTCGTCGCGCGCGTCGTCGTCGTCGTCGTTGTCGTCGCCGCCGCCACCGCCGCGTCTCGTCGTCGGCGTCGTCGTCGTCGTCCGTCGCCGCCGCCGCCCGTCGTCGTCGTCGTCGGTCGTTCGTCGTCGTCGTCGTCGTCGATGTTCGTCGTCGTCGCCGTCATCGCTGGCGTCGTCGTCGTTGTCCTTCGCCGTCGTCGCCCTCGCCGTCGCCGCCGCCGCCGCCGTCGCCGCCGCCGCCGCCGTCGTCGTCGTCGTCGCCGCCGCCTCCGCCGTCGTCGTCGTCGTCGTCGTCGTCGTCGTCGTCGTCGTCGTCGTCGTCGTCGTCATCGCCGTCGTCGTCGTCTTCGTTGGCAGGCCCGCGCGGCGGCGGCGCGGAGCCGCCCGCGGCCGCGGCTGGCCGTGGGCGCTCGGCCGCCGCGGCGGCGGCGGCCGTCAGCAGGGCGGCGCGCGGGGCCGTGGGCAGGCGCTTGGCCACTGGGGAGGGGGCCGCTCGTCGTCCTCGTGCTGCTCGTGCTCGTCCCCATTTCTGTCCTTGTCCTCCTCGTCCTCGGTCTCCTCCTCCTCCTCCTCGTCCTCCTCGTCCTCCTAGTCCTCCTCCTTCTCGTCCTCCTCGTCCTCCTCCTCCTCGTCCGTTCGGGGAGAGGGTGAGGAGGAGGTTGAGGAGGAGGAGGAGAAGGGGAAAGGAGGAGGAGGATGAGAACGGGGAGGATGATGATGATGATGATCATGATGATGATGATGATGATGATGATGATGATGATGATGATGATGATGAGGAGGAGGATGAGGAGGAGGAGGATCGAGGAGCGTCGAGGAGCGTCGAGGAGGAGGAGGAGGAGGAAGAGGTGGAGGAGGAGGAGGGGAAGGCAGAAGAAGCAAGGGATGAGGACGAGAGGGTGGAGATGGGGGAGGGTGAAGAGAGGAATGAGGGAGAGGGAGGAGGGAAGAGGGATTCTCGATTCTCCTCGCCGATCCTCATCGATCCTCCTCCATGATCCTCGTCCTCGATCCTCCTCCTCGATCCTCGATTCTGGATTCTCGGTCTTCCTCCCCCTCGATGTTCGATCCTCGACCCACATGGGCGGGAATCCACAGCCTCGCGGGCAGGGCCCCTGGGCCGCGACCGCATGGACACGGTGCGTTTTTTCGCGGATGCTTTGCGCGGAACGTATCCATGTGAACGCGTGTCCACAGGATCGCGTCCCATAATGGAAACTGCGAGGATGTGGATATGGATGTGTTCGCCCCTCGTGAGATATTCCGACCGTCTGGTGTGGCCCGATGCCCGCGTGGCGCTGCTGTGCATCCTGGCGCAACCGATGTCCGATCCGACGTTCCGACTCCGCAACTGGTGCCGCCTGGTCCGATGCTCGTTTCGAACGGATCCGAATTTTACGATTCGATGCTAATTGACCCTTCGAAGAAGACACACGTTTTTCCTCTTCGAAGGATAAGCCAGCATATTTGGATCCGGGTGTGTATGTGTGTGTGTGTGAGTTAGTGGGTAATGAGTGGATGCCAGGTCGGATATTATACGTCCTAGCCATGTCCCAGCCTGGGTTGCCTAGGTGACTGAGGGGGTGGTGGTGGCAACTCGCCAGGATCTTTAAATCTCTACGCCACTTCGAGCACGTGTACCCACTCATAAGCTAGGTCAGGCCAGATGCAGCCTACCTCAGCGTCCCCTTCTGATCCCTATATCACCTCAGCCAACCCGCGTCGATCACACTAGACATATTGTTATTATCATTCCCCACATCCAAAGTGGGGTTCTTGTTTTCTCTGCACACCCCCCGCGCAGGATCTCACACCCTCTCTCTCTCTCTCTCTTCCTCTTTCTCGCCATCATCATCATCAGTCATCATCATCATGACCCACGCCTCTCCTCCTCAGCACCATCACACTTACCCATACACCACTCGATCGCTCACTCACTCACTCACTCACTCACTCATCATGATCATCACATGAGGATATCATCCGTTGGCGTCACACATCACTCAGTCAGTCCGTCACTCACTCGAGTATCAAGCGGGAGCGTCGTCTGTGAGTGAATTGCGAGGAAGTCTCAGGCGGGAGCCTCTCCCTATGGGGCCCGCAGATCATCTTACTAATCCGAGGCGGGTCATCGGGATCCTGTAACTGTCGTCACTTTTGGGCTCCTGGGGCGTGAATCTGGAGGAAGTATCTAGCGGGAGCCTCGTCTGTGAGTGAATTGCGAGGAAGTCTCAGGCGGGAGCCTCTCCCTATGGGGCCCGCAGATCATCTTACTAATCCGAGGCGGGTCATCGGGATCCTGTAACTGTCGTCACTTTTGGGCTCCTGGGGCGTGAATCTGGAGGAAGTATCTAGCGGGAGCCTCGTCTGTGAGTGAATTGCGAGGAAGTCTCAGGCGGGAGCTTCTCCCTATGGGGCCCGCAGATCATCTTACTAATCCGAGGCGGGTCATCGGGATCCTGTAACTGTCGTGACTTTTGGGCTCCCGGGGCGTGAATTTGGAGGAAGTATCAGGCGGGAGCGTCGTCTGTGAGTGAATTGCGAGGAAGTCTCAGGCGGGAGCCTCTCCCTATGGGGCCCGCAGATCATCTTACTAATCCGAGGCGGGTCATTGGGATCCTGTAACTGTCGTCACTTTTGGGCTCCTGGGGCGTGAATTTGGAGGAAGTATCAGGCGGGAGCGTTGTCTGTGAGTGAATTGCGAGGAAGTCTCAGGCGGGAGCCTCTCTCTATGGGGCCCGCAGATCATCTTACCAATCCGAGGCGGGTCATCGGGATCCTGTAACTGTCGTGACTTTTGGGCTCCTGGGGCGTGAATTTGGAGGAAGTATCAGGCGGGAGCCTCGTCTGTGAGTGAATTGCGAGGAAGTCTCAGGCGGGGGTCTCCTCCCTATGGGGCCCCCAGATCATGTTACTAATCCGAGGCGGGCCATCGGAATCTTGTAACTGTCGTCACTTTTGGGCTCTTGAGGCCTGAATATGGGAGAAGGATCAGGCGGGAGCCTCGTCTGTGAGTGACTTGCGAGGAAGTCTCAGGCGGAAGCCCCCTCCCTATGGGGCCCGCAGATCATCTTACTAATCCGAGCGGGTCATCGGAAACCTGTAACTGTCGTCGCTTTTGGGCTCCTGAGGCCTGAATATGGGAGAAGTATCAGGCGGGCGCTCCATCCCTGTGGGGCACGCACTTCATGTTCGAACCCGACCGGGTCATCCGAGCGAGCTTTTTGGGCTCCTCAGTTCCTGCGGCCTGAACAAGGGGGAAGTATCAAGCGGGAACTTTGTCTGTGGGCGGTGCGGGTAGTCCCGTCTGAGGACCGTCTCTTGTCGTCACTTGGAGGATCGAAGGGGAACTCGCTCCTGCGGCCTGAATATTCTCTTTCGACTTGCCCACGTCCAATTGCTGGCCAACCTTGTCGTCGTCGGCGGGAGAGGGAACTTGAAAAGGTTCACTCTCCCGCGTTCGTTTGGGCTGGGGAGGGAACTTGAAAAGGTTCACTCTCTAGCTGCGGGAGAGGGAACTTGAAAAGGTTCACTTTCCCGTTCGTGGCAGGATTGGGCTGGAGAGGGAACTTGAAAAGGTTCGACGTCTCTAGCTGCGGGAGAGGGAACTTGCAAAGGTTCCCTGCCCCCCCTTGTCGTCGGAGTGAAGGGGGAACTTGAAAAGGTTCACCCTTCATTCGCGGGAAAGGGAACTTGAAAAGGTTCACTTTCCCTTGGAGAGGGAACTTGCAAAGGTTCACTCTCCAGCAGCGGGAAAGGGAACTTGCAAAGGTTCACTTCCCCGCGCGTTCCAACTGGAGAGGGAACTTGAAAAGGTTCCCTCTCCAGCAGCGGGAAAGGGAACTTGCAAAGGTTCACTTTCCCGCGCGTTCCAACTGGAGAGGGAACTTGAAAAGGTTCCCTCTCCAGTTTTTTTCGGGCCCCCCCCTTTTCCTAACGCCCGCAGGCGAGGCGGCCGGGCGCAGGACGGCGAGGGCGCGGGCGCAGGCGGCCTGGGCGGCGACCCCGCTGCGGCCAGTTTTGCCAGCAGCGTGAACTCAACGCCCAGCGCGTACATCGCCGCCCTGGTCGCTGGGTTGCCGGAGAACGAGAGACTCACGCGGGACCAGACGCTCTTCGTCGCCAAGTTCGCCAAGGCCTGCGACGACGCCTGGGAGGACGACGTGCAGAAGAAGCCCTGGAGCGAGAGAAAAGTGACGCACTTGCTCTTGTTGGGCCAGGGCGGCTCGGGGAAGACGCACGTGGTGCAGAAGATCGTCTTCCCAGTGGTGGAGTATTTGTGGCCCTCGTCGGCGCAGGACAAGGGCGCCATGATGGTCGTGGCCTTCTCGAACGCGCAGGCGAAGAACATCTCCACGGAGACGGTGAAGGCCAGAACGCTGCACAACGCCTGTGCCCTGCGAGTCCAGAAGTACATCAACGCGAAGATGAGACCGGGGAGCATGCAGAAGAGATTGCAGTGGTTGTGGGAGCACGTCCGCGTCCTGGTCATCGAGGAGGTGAGCATGGTGGCAGCTGCTCTGTACAACGCTCTGGACCTCCGCGCCTGCCACGGGCGCAGTGACACGCACGACGTGCAGGAGTCCACCTACAAGAGGCCGCACCACCACTTCGGCCGCGTCCCCATCGTGTTGCACCTCGGGGATTTCCTGCAGCTGAAGCCCACCGGCAGCATCGGGCTCCTGACGGACGTGAACGAGCTCCTGGACGACGGGTCGTACAAGTACGCGGAGCCGCCGACGGTGGAGATCCAGCACGCCATCAGGGTATTCTCTCAGATCCCCTGCGTCTTCGAGCTGAAGGGCACGAAGCGCTTCGAGCCGGGGGGCCCTCTGATCGCGTTCTTGGGCTGCATGCGCGAGGGCAAGCGCTTCCCACCAGAGGTCTGGTCTGCCTGGGAGAAGACGTTGGCCTCTGACAACCACGGCGTCCTGGACCCTCGGCACCAGCACGAGAACTTTCGGCTCGGCTACGGCATGGGCATCTACTGGGAGACGCTGGCGAGGTGGATCAACACGCGCGCTCGTCGCGACGCGCGGCGCCTCGGCGCCCCCCTCGTTTTCCTGCAGGCCGTAGACGAGTGCGGCACGATTCAAGGCGAACCAGACGCAGGCCGGCGCCTCCTGAACGTCCCGAACATGCACAAGACGGGGGACATCCACGGCGTCTTACCGGCACACGTCGGCATGGAGGTCCGGTTCACGGCCGTGCAGGAGGAGCTGAAGAAGAAGTTGGGGCTCGTGCAGGAGCAACGGGCCACCATCGTGTCCTTCGAGTTTCACGCAGACGACGAGCGGGACTACGAGGAGTGCGCGCCGGGCCAGCTCTTCCGCCCCCGCTTCCTACCGCAGGGAATCTGGCTGCATGTGCACGGCTTCCAGGAGTCCCCGATCTACAAGGAGGTCGCCGAGGTGCTGCTGCAGGGCACCGAGGGCGCTGACGACGACGGCGAGGCCCAGGCGCGGGCGAGGAGCTTGCTCATGTTCAGGCCCAGCGAGCAGGAGTTCACGTGGCAGAGCTCGGGGGCGCACACTGTGCGCCGCTCGGGATTCACGCTGACGCACGCGTCCTACCTGACCTCCACGCTGTCGCAGGGCCAGACGCTGCGCAAGGGCGTCACCATCGACTGCGCCAGGGATGAGGGCGCTGGCCGCACGGGCATGTCGGACGATATGTGGTGGCTGCACCTCTACGTCATGTTCTCCCGCGCCACGTGCATGCGGAACATGATGATCCTGCGGCCGCCCGCGCGAGAGTTCCTGGCGCGCGGGCCGCCGGCGTCGCTGCTGAAGGCGCTCCAGGAGTTCGACGAGAGAGCGGTGGACTCCAGGGCTGAAGCGGAGCAGCTCGCGGCAGAGCTGGGCTTCGTGCTGCCGCCCGCCTGAGCGCCGCGGCGCGCGCGAGGAGGCCCGCGGGGTTGTCCCAACGGCCTGGCCCGCGGGGTTGTCCCGACGGCCTGCCCTCGCGCTCCGGCGGCCCGCGGGAGTGCCCCGCAGGCATGGCTGGCCCGAAGGGTTGACCCGACGGCTTCGCGATCTGGCCGTCGGCAAACGCGCGCGTTCTGACCGAGGCGGCGACGGCGCCGAGGAAAATCGACTTGCTTCCCCCGACCGGGGGGAAAGGGACGTGCACGTGGAAAAGAGGCAGGAGGAGGATGAGGGCGGAAGGGGTATGGGGAGGGCGATGATGAGGAGGAGGTGGAGAAGGAGGAGGAGGAGGAGGAGGAGAAGGAGGGGGGGGGAAGTAGAAGAAGAGGAAAAGATGGCAGAGGAGAGGGCGATACGAGGGTGTTTGCCATGGCCGGGAGGAAAGGGATAAGGGAAAGCTAAACAGATTATCATGTGGGGTCCTTCCGTCGGAGTAATTGTTATCATTTTTCTTATTGTTTTTGTTATTGTGTTGTTGTTGTTGTTGGTGGTGGTGGTGTTGTTGTTGTTGTTGTTGCTGCTGCTGTTGTTATTGTTGTTGGTTTGGGTGGTGTTGGTGTTCGTGTTGTTGTTGCTGCTGCTGTTATCATTTGATGATTCTCAGTTATTAGTTTTTGTTGGTGCTGTTATTACCTTTACACGAGGGGTCGCGTCCTGGAGTCCAAATACAGTCGAGGCCGACGGTAAGGCTGGGCAACCTTCTCAAGGGTGCCCCCGTGCATCCCTGCCTCTCCGATCCATCCCCGTCCGCTCTCGGTGGCGAGCTCCGCCCGCAGAGCTCCGTCCGGGACGCATCCCCACCGGCACGGGCTGGACGGCGCCCGGCGTGCGCCAGACCAGCTCGAGGCACGCCGCAGCCGCGCGCCGGCACGCGCGGAAGCGTGCGCCGTGCTGTCCTGGCACGCGGCGGGCGTCGTCCAATCTCGGCGGCGCCCTGGCTCCAGATCCGCGGAGAGCGCTGGCTCCCTCTCCCTGCTCCCTTCTCCTCCGCCTCCGCCTCCTCCTTCGCCTCCTCCTCCTCGTCGTCGAGTCCTCGCTGGTCGTCGAGGTTACTACTCCATGGGGCGCTTCTGATCTCTGAATCGGATATGGCGCTTTACTCGGACGCTTTTCGGAGCTGTAGTGCAAGGGGCGGTCTTATCAGGTCTCACTACGCTAGTCGTTACTCCTAAAACAAAAACAGAAGTTGGACAAAGTTTTGGTGGGCTTAGCTCGCAAGCTGCTCGGAGGGGATGCATGCAAGAATATTGAAACACTTGACGACGACGGCGATCCTGTTCAAGACGGCGACGGACGAATTATGATCAAGCATCGGGCTTGCACGGACGAAGCTATGTTGCGCAGAGTAGGCATCGCTCCTTATGGCACGGAGTTGAGAACACCGGCGCCGCCGGGCTCGGGAGACAGGAGCGGCCTTCGGGCAGTTACCTGTGGGTACCCTCTCTGCTGCCGCCAATCCCTACGCCTGGCGCTTCGCTGTCGATTGTACCAGGCTGCTGCGCAGTGAGGAAGAGGAGGAGGAGGAGGAGTGAGGAGGAGGAGGAGGAGGAGGAGGAGGAGGAGGAGGAGGAGGAGGAGGAGGAGGAGAAGGAGGAGGACGACTTCTCAGAGGATCTGCTCGTCTTCGACTCCTCCACCCCCGTCCCGCTCAGCCGCAACACTCGTGCCCTTTCTGAGGACCCAGAAGCTCGCGACAGGCTCCCTCGTCTCGACCCAGGTATACTCCGGGCGGCTGCGAGAGCAGTGGCAATACCTCCCTTTCCCTGGGCTCTGCACGTCTGGAGGTGCTGAGAATCGGGCCCGAAGCGGTGCCTCCCCCACCCGCCCCAACGACCTGGACATGTGAGCTGCAGGAGACGCCGCCCGGCGCGCCTCAGGCTGCGTGGCGCTGGCGTGCGAGGCCGAGGAGGCGCATGGCGGCCGCCGCCGCTTGCAGCCGATCAGCTGGCTGTCCCTGCGGCCGCGGCTGTGGGGCTCGGCGCGCTTCTGGGCGCGGCGGCGGCATCATTCCCTCCGGGCCCTGGTGGGCAACGCGCGCTGGTGTCAGGAGCGGCTCCACCGCCATGGTCTCGCAGCGTGCGGGTTGTGCGAGCTCTGTTTGGCCAAGGCCAGCACGATCTTCCGCGGGGTGTCCGAGTGCTGCTCCCGTGCCAGCCGCAGGCGGACCGTTGCGTCTCCGTTCCTGGTGGCGAGGGCCCGGCGGGCGCAGCAAGAGGGGCCCTTGGACTCGACGGGTCGTGTGTGTGTGTGGTCGAGAGTTTCAGGCACGACGGGCCCTGTTGGCCCACCAGCTTATCTACTGAGGGTGGCCACCGCGTTTCGCTCTATTGCCCACACTGTCACTGTTACCAGCCAGTGCGTCTACTGCCGTCAAACCTCCAGGACGCGTCGGATCGCTCAGGAACATACGCTGCAGGCTCTGCTCCGTCGCAGTTGCCTTCGACTATCGGTCATCAGTCGTCCCGTCCAAGAGCCTGCCGAGCTGGTCTGCCCTCTTGCTTCCATCACGGTTGCGTCGATTCATGGGGGTCGCAATGCAGATTACGGTTGCTCAGTTGATCGAGTTTTCCCCTCCTTGGAGACACTATCAGATCACCGTGCTACACGCGCGTCTCCCCCGCGCTTCGGCCGTGTACCGACTGAACCCTCAGCAGCTGACGGACGCGGCCGAGCGCTCTCGCTCGAACGGGCGCGACGGGCCAGGAGGCGGAGGCAGGAGGGGTCGCAGTGGGTCCGCGGCTGCTTCCCGCCAGCGTGGATCACGGGCCCACCGTCGCCGCAGCCAGGCGCCACGGCAAGGAGGTCCAGCAGGCGGCGCAGCGGCGGCAGCGGCAGGAGCGGCACCATCGCCGCAGCAGCAGGCCGTGGAGATGGGCAGGCTGTACGGGTTGCCGCCAGACGCGCTCGATCGTCTTCCGAAAATGGACGCGCAGATGATGGCGAGGCTCTTCCCTGTGCTGGTGAGAGCGGTTCTCGGCAACACGTTGCAGTTGAGGATGTTGACGGCGACGGAATTTCAAACGGTCACCGCGGACGAGGCCATGCCGATCATCAAGGTCGGGTTCCAGGCGGGTAGGGCTTACGCGACAGAAGCAGCGGCTCGTCGGGCCGCACATCAGGACGACGCCAGCAAACCGACTCCCGAGGCGAAGATGGGCCCAGCATGCGTGCAGGTCTTTTTGGCAGTGTGCGATCGTATCACCAAGGAGGGCGATCGTGTAGGAGTTCGCAACAAGGCAGCGTGGGAAGCCCAGACGGCGAGGATCGATGCGATCCAGGACAGCACAGAGGTAGCGCTCTTGGTCAAAAGGATTCCGAGTGAGCACGGCCTTCAAGGCAGGTCAATGCATGCTAGCGGTGGCCATCACGGACAGCTGATCATGACGACATTTTGCGATTGCGTGGCTCAGCTCGGGGCCGAGCATCGCCAGGGCATTGCCCCTCGTTCGAATGTGGAAAGGATCTTGCAGATGGCGATCGACTAATTCGAGAGCGGAGGCCCCTAGATCAGTCACGCTCGAATGTTCCTGGTAGAGTACGGCCCGCGCAGATGTCTTCTCGTTTGGTTGCGCCGAGTTCGGCGACGTCTTCTCGATTGGTTGCGCCGAGTTCGGCGACGTTGTCTACTCCGATTGCCGCGCGAAGGCAGGCGAACTTGTCTACTACGATTGCCACGAGGCGATCGGCGACTCTGTCTACTCCGATTGCCACGAGCAGTCTGGCGACCCTGTCTACTCCGATTGCCACGAGAAGACGAGCGATCTTGTCCACTCCGATTGCCACGAGCGGCATGGCGACTTTGTCTACTCCGATTGCCACGAGAAGGTCGGCGACCTTGCCGTCAGCATCATCATCGTCCGCACCTCGAGCTGCTATGGCACGCTCTGAAGGGGAGGGCGTCTTCGAGGCACCGTATGCCGCTGCCGCCCTGGATCCCCTCCGTCCTCCTCCTCCTCCTCCCCCTCCTCCGCGTCCACAGTATAGCTTTAAATGTCTGGTCAGAATGGTCACTCGATAGGCTCTGTCAGTTTGCTGTTTTCGTCGGCCTCCGAGAGGCTGTCGGAATTTCCATGTTCTGGTTTAATTCGGGTCCGAGCTCCGAAGCTGTGGTAGAGCGAGTTTCACTTGTGGCTCCCGCTGTGGGGCCATCCTCTTCGACGTCCTTCTACGCGCACGGTAGGTCGCAATTGTCTGAGTAGTTTTCTGATGGTTGATTTAAGTCGAATCTTATCGACCTTCGGCCCGGCACCGTTTCGCCGCCGCCTCCTCCTCCTCCTCCTCCTCCTCCTCTTCCTCCCCCTCCTCTTTCTCCTCCTCCTTCTCCTCCTCCTCCTCCTCCTCCTCCTCCTCCTCCTCCCTCCCTCCCTCACTCCCCTTCCTCCTCCTTCCTCCTCCTCCTCCTCCTCCTTGTCCTTCATTCTCGCTGGCAGTTGTGGCTGCGCGTTCGCTGGAGGCCCCCCTGCGCCGGACAGGCCGAGGTGGTGCCGCGGCGCGGCGCTGCTGGCCGCCACGGCGGTGCTCGCGGCGCAGTGGCGCCTGGCCTCGCCGGGGGCATGCCAGGCGCCAGGTGAGGAAGGTCCAGTGGGAGGATCGAGGAGGCTCGAGGATGGAGGATTGAGGGGGGCAGGAGGAGAAAGGAGGCTCGAGGATCGATGGGGGATCGAGGAGCAGGAGGAGGAGAAGGAGGAGGAGGAAGAGGAAGAGGAGGAGGAGGAGGAGGAGGAGGAGGAGGAGGAGGA
>CAUYUJ010015350.1:324747-327247 GCA_963575745.1 Prorocentrum cordatum
CCCCGGCGCGGGGCACGCCGGCCGCGGTGCGCGCCGCTGGTCTGGCGAACGCCACGGGCGAGCGGTGGTGGGCCCCGATGCGGCTGGAGCTGTGGCGCCCCGTCGCCGCCGTCGCCGTCACCGTCGTCGGCGTCGTCGGCGTCGTCGGCGGCGTCGTCGGGGTCGTCGTCGTCGTCGTCGTCGTCGTCGTCGTCGTCGTCGTCGTCGTCGTCGTCGTCGTCGTCGCCATCTTCGGGCGTGTTGGTCGGGGGCTCCCAAAATCGGGGGTTGCTGACGGGTGCCCCTGGCCCAAGGTTCCCCCAGCTTTTTTCGTTGATCTCTGGAGCCCCTGGGGCCCTCGGGGCCTCGTGACGGGTGCACTGGAGGCCGTGGGGGCCTCCTTGGAAATCCTGGGGGCACCTTGGGCCAGGGGCGCTTCTAGCAACACCCGACCGTCGCCGTCTTCGGGCGTGTTTGTCGAGGGCCCCAGAACGCTACGGCGAGGCGCACTCGCGCGCGAACTCTCGCAGGTTTCGAGAGCACGCGTCGGTTGCGCGGGCGGTCGCGGGGAGCCGTATCCACGTGCGCGGTTGGGCGCGCACGCTCTTTGTGGGCTCTTTGTGGGGAGGAGGAGGGGGGGAGGAGGGGAGTGGAGGAGGAGGAGGAGGAGGAGGAGGAGGAGGAGGAGGAGGCGGAGGAGGAGGCGGAGGAGGAGGGGGAGGGCGAACATGGAGAAAGCCGGCCGCGCGCAGAGGGGGGTAGGGAGAGGGTGGAAGGCGAGCCGCCCCTGTGGCGGCCCAGGACTTCGGGGGCCCCCCACAGCGGTGCGAGGACCACGCCGCGCGGTGGGGCGGTGCGGATCCAGAGCCGCCGCAGGCTTTGGGCACCCGGGCCGCTCCCCGAGGACGTCTCGGGCGACGGGAGCCTCCAGGGCCCCCGAATTCCGAAGCCGTATAATCATAATAAAAGAAGAAGGAATAATAGAACTAAGAAGAATATGAAGGAAACTTAATACATAATAAGAGGAATAATAAGAAGAAGGAATAAGAGGGAAAAACATAAGGAATACTACTACTAATACTACTGCTAATAATAATACAAAGAAGAAGAAAAGACGCAACAACCATAAACATGTGGCGCTCCGCGCGAATTTCTTGGATCCGCGCGGAACGCCAAAAGTTTCAGTTCATGGCGTTTTCCTTCTTCTACTCCAGGGCCCCCAGATTCCAGAGCCGTGTATCGAGGAAGAAAAAGCGCCGCAGCCAGAAACGCGTAGCGCTCCGCGCGGAGATTACTTGGATCCGCGCGGAGCGCCAGCAGTTTATATATTTGTGGCGGTTTTCCTCCTTTCAAGGGTGGAAAGACCACCTGGACCGGACAATTGGCGTTTACTACACGGCCCTGGGCGTTCACTAAACACAGCCCTGCCCTGTTCGGTTCCTTCGCTGGGTGCGTTTACCAAACGGCTTTTCGTGTCGGGGGGTTATTTCCCAACCATGCTGTGGTGTTGGGTCCTCGTTTTGAAGAGACGGTCCCCGCGTTCCTCCTCCTTCTCCTCCTCCTCCTCCTCCTCGCCCTCCTCCCTCCAGGGTTCGCATGCCTCCCCACCACCCATTTCGGCACACCCCTCACACGTTTCGTGGCCCCATAGGGAGCTCCACCGAAGGCCCCAGTGGCTGGTTCGCATGCCTCCCCACCACCCTTTTCGGCACACCCCTCACACGCTTCGTGGCCCCATAGGGAGCTCCACCGAAGGCCCCAGTGGCAGGGTTCGCATGCCTCCCCACCACCCATTTCGGCACACCCCTCACACGTTTCGTGGCCCCATCAGGGAGCTCCACCGAAGGCCCCAGTGGCAGGGTCCGCATGCCTCCCCACCACCCATTTCGGCACACCCCTCACACGTTTCGTGGCCCCATAGGGAGCTCCACCGAAGGCCCCAGTGGCAGGGTCCGCATGCCTCCCCACCACCCATTTCGGCACACCCCTCACACGTTTCGTGGCCCCATAGGGAGCTCCACCGAAGGCCCCAGTGGCCTGGTTCGTATGCCTCCCCAACACCCATTTCGGCACATCCCTCACACGTTTCGTGGCCCCATGGGGATTTCCACTGAAGGCCCCAGTGACTGGGTTCGCATGCGCCCCCACACCCATTTCGGCACACCCCTCACACGTTTCGTGGCCCCATAGGGAGCTCCACCGAAGGCCCCAGTGGCTGCGTTCGCATGCCGCCCCCACACACAACTTCGCTGCACCCCCTCACACGTTTCGTGGCCCCATAGGGAGCTCCACCGAAGGCCCCAGTGGCAGGGTTCGCATGCCGCCCCCACACCCATTTCGGCACACCCCTCAAACGGTTCGTGGCCCCATAGGGAGATCCACCGAAGACGGTACTCACACCAGCATTACTCACAACTGCATATGGTTGGGTCCTTCGCCAGGCTAATTTCGGTGTTGGTTTTTCTGCCCTCCATTCTTCTTCTTCTTCTTCTTCTTCTTATGCTCCAGGGGCCCCAGATTC
>CAUYUJ010015350.1:329747-334747 GCA_963575745.1 Prorocentrum cordatum
GATGCTCCACCAGGGGCTGCAGAAACGAGGGCCGCTGCAGTGGGAACCCATGCCAAGAAGCACCCTGCTTGCCTCCAGGGTGCCCCAGGTTTCTTAGGTTTCGATGGTACTGCTATGGAAAGCGTGCCGTCCCCACGCCGAAAATCCATGGACGTCCTGGGTTGGGCTTCCTGTGGCAGGTTTCTTGTGGACTCCGCGGAAGCGGTCCCCCTCGTGCGCCGATCGCTGCCGCCGCCACCGCCGCCGCCGCGACGGGCAGCTGCGCAGGAGGATCGAGATTCGAGGACTCGCCGTGAAGGGAGCGGGTCCTGAGGGAAGCGCTCGGCATCGCTCGGCCGTGTGTCTTTTTTTCTCGGCGAGGGCGCCATCGAGAAGTCTCCTGGATCCTCTGGCAACGCAATAGCACGCACGGGTCCAAGGAGCGCACGGGGCATGGGTGTCCGAGCGATGGCAGGAGTGGGGCCTGATGTTTTTTGCTGTTTTTGGCTTCCCGAGGCCCTCCACGTTTCCAGGGGCTGTTAGACAACGACTCAGGGCCCTGGGGGAGGGCCCAGGGAGTCCAGGACCCGTTTCCCTCAGGACCAGTTTCCTTCATGCCAGGAGGATCAAGGCTCCAGGGCCGATGTTTTTGGGGCGTCTCGTTTCTGCCTGTGGGGCACTTTTCGTCTGCTCCTGGAGGCTCTTTTGCTTCGGGGTGCGCTGTCCAGCGGCACCGCCTCGCCAGGAGTGTCGCCATGGGATGCCCGGCGCCGAAGACCCGAGCGTATAAGCACAAGCCTTCGCAGGCCCACTCGGATTTCTTGGAGCGGCGCTGGACCCCCCCCATGGCTCTAGGCTTCCTGGATAGGGGTCCTCCCTTGTTTTTTGTCAGGGAAAGTCTTGATGCTCAAATGCCCTTGGCCCCCGAGTTACAACAACAACGGCTCCCGCCTGAGACTTCCTCACAATTTGGCCAGGACCCCCGCTCCCGCCCGAGACTTCCTTGCATTTTATTCAGGAATCGCGCTCTCGCTTGGGATTTCCTTACAATTTATTCAGGAATCGCTCTCCCGGCGCTCTGGAGTCGCGCTCTCGCTGGAGACTTGCTTGCAATTTACTGAATAATTGCGCCCTTGCGTTGGAATTCCTTGCAATTTGCTTAAGCGCCGCGCTCCTGACACCCAGGCACCCAGGAGTCGCGCCCGTTGTGGCCCCATATGCATGCCCTTCGTGGCCCCGCTGTCGCCGTTTGTGGCCCCCTCACTGTCCTACGTGGCCCAGTTGCTACCCTCAGTGGCCCCATCGTTGCCTTCTGTGGCCCAGCATTATCTGCCCTTCGTGGCCCCCGCTCGTTCGCGCTCTTCGTGGCCCCATACACCTTTCCTTCGTGTCCCCGCTGTCGCCCTTCGTGGCCTACTTCGTGTCCTTCGTGGCCCTGCTTTCGTTCTCTCTCGCTCTCGCTTTCGCTCGTCGTCGCCGTCGTCGTCGTCGTCGTCGTCGTCGTCGTCGTCGTCGTCGTCGTCGTCGGCGTCGTGGTCGGTCCCCTGGCCGTCCCTCTTGGGGTCGGGTCGACGGTCCGCGGCCGCCCCGCCGATCAGCGCTGCCGCTGGCCAGGCCGACGGTCCCCGGCCGCCCCGCCGCTTGCCGGGGCCCGGCCTGCAGGGATGAAAGGTATACCCTCCAAAAGGGTTTCGGTCGAAGACGGAAAGGGCGGGTATCGAGGGTTTGGGAACTACTCGTTATTGGACACTCGAGCAGATAAGGGCGAACAGTCTTAAAATTATTGTTGCTGTTCCCCATTAAAATTAGCCTCAGGGTGTTTCATATGTTTTTGAAGAGCCAGTGTGTGCTGGGCCCGCTCCGGCTGGCGTTCCTCGAGGTCTTTTGGTCTTGGTTATTTGATTGCTTGGTCTTGGTTCCCTGCTGCCTTCCTCTGGTTCCTTGGTCTTGGTTCCTTGGGTCTTTGGTCGGTTCCTTGGTTCCTTGGTAGGTTCCTTGTTTCCTTGGTTCATTGGTCTTCGTTCCTTGGTTCCTTGGTTCCTGGGACGTGGTTCCTTAGTGCCTTCGTCTTGATTCCATGGTTCCTTCGGTCCTCGGTTCATTGGTCTGTGTTTCTTGACTCCTTGGTCTTGGTTCTTTGATTCTCTGCTACCTCGCCACGCAGTGCGAAGCAATGCCGAGCGATGCCAAGCAATGTTAAGCAATGAAAGTTGCCGTGCAATGCGGTGCAATGCCATCCATTGTCACGCAATGCCAAGCAATCTCAAGCAGTGCCAAGCAAGTCCAAGCAGTATGCCAACCAATGCCAAGCAACGCCAAGCAATACCGCGCAATGCGCCCACGCAATAGGACTCGTTCCCCTAATTTGCGTCGCGCCGCGGGTCGTTTCAGTGCGCTGGAGGTGTGAGCCTGTGAGTACAGTCAAGACGCGGGAATAAGGAACAGCTCGGGCTTGCAATAGGCTCGCCGCTTCTTGCGTCCTTCCAGGATTGTTCCTCTAGCGCTGCTCGGGCACCTAGTCGCTGTTTGGGCCAAGAATGGGCTTCGTTCCTTATGTAGCGTTCCTTATTGGTAGCTCGACTGCAGGGGCGCGGGGAAGGACTGGATGGGGCCCGGCCGCCAGGTACAGGCGGTGGGCGAGGAGGCGGCTTATCCGCATCCTCCAAGAGGCGGGCAAGCGACAGCACCACCTCAAGTCCGTCAGCAAGCTCGAGGCGGGATGGTCCACCGCTCGCTGGAAGCACGTAGTTTTCGGATTCCGAGATCCCAGCTTGCTTTAGGCGCCTTCTTATTCCAAGAATCGGGTGGGTTTCCCCGTTTCGTGTTTTCGAGTGGGCGGGCGGCAACCCTGAGATATACTTTTGATGCGTTCCTGCTTCCCGTTTCGACTCACTTCTCCCGAAGGATGGGTGTTTCTCTGCTGCAGAATTTTGCACAGGCGCCAGTCTTCGGAGGTCCGCGCGGGGCTTGTGGGTCGGGCGCTGGACTCTGGACCCCGCCGATGGCGCTGGTCCCCGGGGCCGTGAAGCAACGAAGAGGCTCCTCGTGCCATCCCTTGAGGAGGAGGAGGAGGAGGAGGAGGAGGAGGAGGAGGAGGAGGAGGAGGAGGAGGAGGAGGAGGAGGAGGAGGGACGAAGGATGACGACCATTGCAGCTCTTTTTCTAGCTCCTTCGCGATGGCGCCGACACTGATAATATCTGCCTGGGTGTTGACCGGGGTTCGAAAGTAAGCGTCACCTTCTGCGCGCGCTCCCCAGACGCAGCCGCCAACGCGGCCCCCCTGGGCCAAACTGCTGCCACGGACTGGGTGCTGGCCAGCTCTTTCGGTCTGCCCTGGGCCCGCTGCAAATCTCGGGCGGCTTCACGCACTTAAAATGAGCTATGTCACACAGTGTCCCCTCCTCTGTCCTCGTACTCCAGGCCCCCCTGTCGCCGCTGACCGTCTCGGTCCAGTAAGCAGCATGTGAGTACATATGTAGGAGGGCGGAGGAGGGCGGAGGAGGAGGAGGGCGGAGGAGGCGGGAGGAGGAGGGAGGAGGGAGGGAGGAGGAGGGAGAGACGACGAAGACGACGACGACGACGACGACGACGACGACGACGACGACGACGACGACGACGACGACGACGACGACGACGACGACGACGACGACGACCACGACCACGACCACGACGCCGACGACGACGACGACGACGACGAACTAACGACGACGAAATTCAAACTGGTTCCGCTGGCATGGGTGTCTCAGATAGTTCAGTCAGCAGGGCTCGGAGTCGCCCGCGAGGCGCTCGCGGCGTCGTCAAGCGCTCCCGCGCGCGGGGATGAGCGTGTTGTCCCGAGCACAAGTGACGCTCTCTCTCCCTCCATCCCCCTCTCTCTACTGAAATCGGGCTTGTGCCTCTACAGGAGGATGTGTTGACGCTTCGCGAATCCCCACCAGTGCGCCACGCAGCGCTTCCGCCGGCGCCCGCGCAGCCGTACGTGGATGGCCCCCTGCAGGATCGGTGGCTACTCATGTTGCGCGGGTTGACGGCCCCTGGAGGTCAGCCTGCTTCGAGTGGTTCAGCCTTCGCAGCCTCGGCCGCCCTCCGGGCCCGCCCCACCCCCGGCTTGGTATTCGACGTTCCTCGGCGGAGCAGCACAGCTGGCGCGCACACGCCGTTGGCGCGACTTGGGCTTGGCGCCCCACTGGCGACGGCCCATCGCTTACCACGTCTGGACGCCACAGCGCGTAACACAGAATTCCCTGGCATTTTGCCGCTGGGCTGCACGTTGCTCGAGCTTCCCTGGGCGTTCCAGTTCAGCCAGCCAGCCCCCCGCAGCCGCTGCCCCAGCTGCTGCGTTTGTGAGCTGGCCCGGCCGGCTCGTGCTGCGCTCAGAAGCTAATTAGGTTTGCCCGTCGGCCCGGACACCCTGTTCGCCGCCTGCGCTCTTCGCTGGTGGCCGCGACCAAAAAAAGAATCCCCAACAGCCCATCCAGAAACGATGCCCAGAGGACTTGCCTCGATCAGGGAAGTGGGCAGCACACAGAGGAAGCCATTCTGAGACATCTTGGGATATCTTGAGCCATCTTGGAGGTCATTTTGGGCCCTCCCAGGCGCTTTTGGAGTCATCTTAATCAGTGCCCCCCCCTCCCCAAGAGGCCAACATGGGGCTAAAACCTTCGTAAAATCAATGATCTGGCATTCTCTTGGAGCATCTTGGGTGCCTCTGGGGGGTCTCTTGGGGCCTCTTGGGGGTCTCTTGGGGGCCTCCTGGGGGCCTCTTGGGGGCCTCTTGTGGCCATCTTGGGGCCATCTTGGGACCTCTTGGGGCCTCCTGGGCGCTTCTTGGGGCCATCTTGGACATTGGAGGAGATCGATCAAACAAGAGGGGGGGTCACAATTAGCGTCCCCCCCCCCCCAAGAGGCCAACATGGGGCCAACACCTAGTAAAATCAATGAGTTTGGCTTCCTCGCCGAGGCCGTTTTGGACGCTCCGACGGCTCGCGAACCCCCCTGTCCAGGTCCATGGGGAGGGGGTA
>CAUYUJ010015350.1:337247-339587 GCA_963575745.1 Prorocentrum cordatum
ATCGACACGTCGACGGCGACTGCGGCGGGGTGGCGCGGCCTCGAGGCGCCGCCGGGTGGATCCGCTCGGGCGGCCCAGAGAGCAAACAACAAACTGTCAGGTGATCGTTTTCTTATTCGTCGTTTTTCCGATCGGCGAGGGCCCTCGCACCCCCTCCCCCACCCCCGATGGAGTACTATACTATAGTAGGTCTGGGCCGTTTTTGGCGCCTGCTTCTAGCGGGTGGGGTCTCTCCCAGGGGACGCACAGTTCCAAGAAGTCGCAGTAAACAGAGGTCCAGAGCCAGAGACCCCCCCTCCTCCTCCTCCTCCTCCTCCTCCTCCTCCTCCTCCTCCGCCGTCCTCCTCCTCCTCTCACCTCTCTCCTCCTCCTCCCCGCCTCCTCCTCCTCCTCCTTCCTCCTCCTCCTCCTCCTCCTCCTCCTCCTCCTCCGCCTCCTCCTCCTCCTCCTCCTCTGGCGGAGGCCCCTCCCCCCTTTCCGCCCCATGTAGAAACGCCGAATAAGAAAACGCTCACAAGAAGGAACACTTGGGGCTCGGAAGGGGCCCCGTCTTTCGGGCCGTCATCTCGGTATACAGGTCGGGGGATCTGTGGTTTGGAGCTTCTGTTTAGCGCGTGTCGCTCCGCCGGTTCTGGTCCACCGCGCTTTGGCGCGTCGCGCTGACCACGTCCCTGCCCCCGAGCGTCAACGTCCCGAGGCTTTCCCAGCCTCCCGCCCCGCGGGGCGGAGCGACGCGCGATCAGCTCGCAGGGCGTAACGTGTCGCTGGGGCCGCCGCCGCGACACGCCAGGGCTCGCCAAGGTCAGGGAAGCCCTTTCGCTCCTTCTTCATCACGCTCCCTGTGTTAGCATGATGGCTGCACGGTCGCTGACGAGCTGCGTGGGGCCTGAGCAGGCGAGGCCTGTTGAGGGGCGCCGTGCAGCCGGCGTTTTGTTCTCGGCGATGCCTCGGCTGAGAGTTGCAGCTGCCAGCCCGCAGCGTGCTGCAGGCGGGGCCCTCTGGGGGCCCTGGCGCGCAGTTCGTGCCGACGGGGCCCTGGCTTGCCGTGGGAGTCGTTTCTGTTTCTGCGGCTTCCAGCGGGGCGCTGACGGGACGCCTTCCCTTTTTTCCCCACATGCTTCGTGGGGTTCTGGTTTTCTTTCCTTCCGCGTCTCACCCGCCCGCGTCTCCTCCTTCTCCTTCTCCTCCCTCTCCTCTGGCGTGATCACTGCAGCGTCCATTGAGGCGCGTGCGCGACATAGTGGGCACCCACATGAGACACGTCCCGATATAGCCGCACACGCATCACATACACATACCATGCCATATACAAGACGTGCGTGTAGGATTCGCAGTGGATGGCAGGAGGCTCTATGCAGGCCATGGCGCAGGGCCTAGCAGGCGTGGCACTTTCTCGACACCACAGGGGGTGCGCAGGGGGTGGTCTCTCACCGCGGTTTCTATACGCGCCAATGTCGCAGGGCCTAGCAGGCGTGGCACTTTCTCGACACCGGAGGGGGTGCGCAGGGGGTGGTCTCTCACCGCGGTCCCTATACGCGCCAATGTCGCAGGGCCTAGCAGGCGTGGCACTTTCTCGACACCAGAGGGGGTGCGCAGGAGGTGGTCTCTCACCGCGGTCCCTATAGGTGCCAATGTCGCAGGGCCTAGCAGGCGTGGCACTTTCTCGACAAGGGGGGGGTGTCGCAGGGAGTGGATGGCTCACGCGGTCCCTATACGTGGCCAATGTCCCGCAGGCCTAGCAGGCGTGCACTTTTCCTCGACACCGAGGGGGTGCGCAGGGTGTCCCTCCCGCGTTCTCTATACGCGCCACATGTCGCTGGGCCAACAGGCGTGGCACTTTCCTCGACAAATTCGCAAACGGAGGGTGCGCAGGGGGTGGTCTCTCACCGCGGTCTCCATACGCCCCAGTCGTCCAGGCATAGCAGGCGTGGCACTTTCTCGACACCACAAGGGGTGCGCAGGGGGTGGTCTCTCACCGCGGTCTCTATACGCCCCAGTCGTCCAGGCATAGCAGGCGTGGCACTACAGGGGGTGCGCAGGGGTGGTCTCTCACCGCGGTCTCTATACGCCCCAGTCGTCCAGGCATAGCAGGCGTGGCACTTTCTCGACACCACAGGGGGTGCGCAGGGGGTGGTCTATCACCGCGGTCTCTATACGCCCCAGTCGTCCAGGCATAGCAGGCGTGGCACTTTCTCGACACCACAGGGGGTGCGCAGGGGGTGGACTCTCACCGCGGTCTCTATACGCCCCAGTCGTCCAGGCATAGCAGGCGTGGCACTTTCTCGACACCACAGGGGGTGCGCAGGGGGTGGTCTCTCACCGCGGGCTCTATACGCCCCA
>CAUYUJ010015351.1:0-110586 GCA_963575745.1 Prorocentrum cordatum
AAGCATTCCCCTTAAGATTCAGATGAAAATCCAGTTGTAGAATTCTGCTGTTCTCGCAGTCGTAGTCGAATTCGCGATGACAGTCGCAGCGGCAACGGCAGTCGCAGTCACAGCCTCAGCCTCAGCCTGCCTCAGCCTCAGCCTCAGCCTGCCTCAGCCTCAGCCTGCCTCAGCCTCAGCCTCAGCCTGCTTCAGCCTCAGCCTCAGTCTGCCCTCAGCCTCGGCCTCAGCCTCAGCCTGCCTCAGCCTCAGCCTGCATCAGCCTCAGCCTCAGCCTCAGCCTGCCTCAGCATCAGCCTGCCTCAGCCTCAGCCTCAGCCTGCCTCAGCCTCAGCCTCAGCCTGCTTCAGCCTCAGCCTCAGTATGCCTTCAGCCTCGGCCTCAGCCTCAGCCTGCCTCAGCCTCAGCCTGCATCAGCCTCAGCCTCAGCCTCAGCCTGCCTCAGCATCAGCCTGCTTCAGCCTCAGCCTCAGCCTGCCTCAGCCTCAGCCTCAGTCTGCTTCAGCCTCAGCCTCAGTCTGCCTTCAGCCTCGGCCTCAGCCTCAGCCTGCCTCAGACTCAGCCTGCATCAGCCTCAGCCTCAGCCTCAGCCTGCCTCAGCATCAGCCTGCCTCAGCCTCAGCCTCAGCCTGCCTCTGCCTCAGCCTCAGCCTGCTTCAGCCTCAGCCTCAGCCTGCCGTCGGCCTCGGCCTCAGCCTCAGCCTGCCTCAGCCTCAGCCTGCATCAGCCTCAGCCTCAGCCTCAGCCTGCCTCAGCATCAGCCTGCCTCAGCCTCAGCCTCAGCCTCAGCCTGCTTCAGCCTCAGCCTCAGTCTGCCTTCAGCCTCGGCCTCATCCTCAGCGTGCCTCAGCCTCAGCCTGCATCAGCCTCAGCCTCAGCCTCAGCCTGCTTCAGCATCAGCCTGCCTCAGCCTCAGCCTCAGCCTGCCTCAGCCTCAGCCTCAGCCTGCTTCAGCCTCAGCCTCAGTCTGCCTTCAGCCTCGGCCTCAGCCTCAGCCTGCCTCAGCCTCAGCCTGCATCAGCCTCAGCCTCAGCCTCAGCCTGCCTCAGCATCAGCCAGCCTCAGCATCAGCCTGCCTCAGCCTCAGCCTCAGCCTGCCTCTGCCTCAGCCTCAGCCTGCTTCAGCCTCAGCCTCAATCTGCCTTCAGCCTCGGCCTCAGCCTCAGCCTGCCTCAGCCTCAGCCTGCATCGGCCTCAGCCTCAGCCTCAGCCTGCATCAGCATCAGCCTGCCTCAGCCTCAGCCTCAGCCTGCCTCAGCCTCAGCCTCAGCCTGCTTCAGCCTCAGCCTCAGCCTGCCTTCAGCCTCGGCCTCCGCCTCAGCCTGCCTCAGCCTCAGCCTGCATCAGCCTCAGCCTCAGCCTCAGCCTCAGCCTCAGCCTCAGCCTGCCTCAGCCATCAGCCTGCCTCAGCCTCAGCCTCAGCCTCAGCCTCAGCCTCAGCCTCAGCCTCAGCCTGCTTCAGCCAAAGCCTCAGTCTGCCTTGAGCCTTGGCCTCAGCCTCAGCCTCAGCCTGCCTCAGCCTCAGCCTGCATCAGCCTCAGCCTCAGCCTCAGCCTGCCTCAGCATCAGCCTGCCTCAGCCTCAGCCTCAGCCTGCCTCAGCCTCAGCCTCAGCCTGCTTCAGCCTCAGCCTCAGTCTGCCTTCAGCCTCGGCCTCAGCCTCAGCCTGCCTCAGCCTCAGCCTGCCTCAGCCGCAGCATCAGCCTGCCTCAGCATTCGAAATGTGGCAGGAATGGAGTTCTGGGAACTCGAAGAACACGAAGTGGCCTACAGTTGGCTCCGGGCATTCAAAATCATGCCCAGGAATGGAGTTCTGGGAACTCGAAGACCACGAAGTGGCCTACAGTTGGCTCCGGGCATCCAAAATGTGGCCCGGGAATGGAGTTCTGGGAACTCGAAGAGCACGAAGTGGCCTACAGTTGGCTCCGGGCATTCAAAATGTGGCCCGGGAATGGAGTTCTGGGAACTCGAAGACCACGAAGTGGCCTACAGTTGGCTCCGGGCATTCAAAATGTGGCCCGGGAATGGAGTTCTGGGAAGTCGAAGAGCACGAAGTGGCCTACAGTTGGCTCCGGGCATTCAGAATGTGGCCCGGGAATGGAGTTCTGGGAATGGAGTTCTGGGAGGTCGAAGAGCACGAAGTGTGTGACTGTATGCGAAAAACGATCCCCCCCGGCAAACCCCAACGGCCCCCCAACGGCTGCCCAGACCCCCCTGTGGAGTAATGTGCTGCTCTCTTTTTATACCACTAGAAACCTATCAGTCTTCGATGTTAGGTAAATATGGGGAATCTGGTTATTTGTGTGTATTTATTTGTGTGTCCCAATTTCCCTTCAGGTTAACGCGTCGAAGGTTGACGTCCGCGAGGCAGCCGTGCTGCCTGGTGCCCGTGCATTCTTCGTGGCGACTGCCGCGCCGAGCGCTGCGGGGCGCCCTCGGGCGCGCTCGCTCCAGAGCGGCTGCGCCCCGGCGGCGACGGGGCACCCTCCTCCCTCCTCCCTCCTCTCTCCTCCCTCCTCCCTCCTCCCTCCTCCCTCCTCCCCTCGTCGCGGCCACTGGCGAGGCAGAGCTGGGGGGCGCGCGGGGAATGGGGGCCGCAGCGTCGAAGACCAGGGGCCGCGGCCCCATCTGGAATCAGCTGGTCAGCGATCTCGGCGTGGTGGACGTCGCGTCGCTGTTTGGGGGTCAGGTCGCTGGGCCTGGGCCGCCATCGGATTTGTCGGGTCGTCGAGGCTGGCTTTGAGGGCCTTGACATTCAGCGCAGCAGCGTGGACAGCGCGCAGGAGGCGGCTGCTGCGTCAAGGCAGACCTCGACGAGTGGAAGGACTGGGTTCAGAGCTCGGTCATGCGCGGGGGCCGCAAGGCCCAATGTTTCGTCGAGAAGCTGCCCCAGGCCCGTGGGCCTTGCGCCCCCGAGGGGCGGCCAGGGCGCGGCGTTCGCTGCCGCGCAATTTGCGCGTGAACACTACTTGCTCGGCGGTGGGGAGGCCATCTCGGACATGCATGCTCCGGCGGCTCGGGCGGAGGTGCTTGCCCGTTCTTCGCTTGCTCGCGTTTGGCTCGCACTGCGAGGCTCAGGCCCCCCTTGGGGCATGGCTTCGATTGCCTCAGCGCGAGGTCCGCCGACTTCTCGTGCGATGACTGCGTGGAGAAGCTCATCGACTTGATGATGATGTTAGAGTCTGAGCCCCAGTTGTCGGCGCGCTGTCCGACGCTCGTGGTCTGTCTCGCCAAGCCTCTTGGCTCTGTAGGTCGGTGATCGCCTTCATGTGCTCCGTCCTTCGCTTCTGGGACAAGGTCGGGTGCGACCTGGCCAAGGAGTGGGGGGGGGCTCCCACGACTCCCCAGTGTTTTGTGGCCAGAAGGATCGGGGGTGCGACAGAGCGTGTTGGGTCCACCAGGTCATGGTGCAATTTGCGCGCTGCAGGAGGTCGACGCTGACAACGGACCTTGCCAAGTTTTACGAGCGGGCGTGCCGCTACGTCTTGTGCGATGAGGCGGCAGCCATTGGTTTCTCGCTCAAAGTTACCAGGGAATGCATGCGCCTTTTGCGCCGACCCGCGTTCGCTCAGTTACCACGCGGAGCTCTATCGCACAGACGCGCAACGACATGTGATGTGCAACCCACACAGTAGGGATACACTTGGATACTTGTATACCGCGCACAAAACGGGATCCTAGTGAAGAGTCGCGCAAAAAGATTCGGTGTGTAATCCACGCAAAAGAAATTTGTATGTACATAACGCTACCTGATCAATTTCGATCAGGGAAGGAGCCGCTTGTAATGGAATTCTTGACAAAATCCCATCAGCCTTGGAGCCGCCTGAACAGATATCGTATGAAGGATGGAACCACCTCTTATATATGTACATATATATATGTATAAAATCTTATTAGGGATGGACGCATCGGTCATGTAATCCTATTAGAGATGGAGCCACCCCTTCCATGACCATATCAAGGATGACTTCATCAGTGATAACAATCCTGTAGGGAGAAAATCACCTCTACTGAAATCCACCTCTACTGGAACCCTGATCGCGCTCTGTGCGTCCGATGTCAAAAAAGGCCACAACTACACTTCCGCCTCGTCCGTTTTCGATCGCTTTACCTATCTCTCTCTTTCACTTCCCTCATCCCAGCTGTCAAGTTGGTACTCGCAGCGTTCCCTCTCCCCAGATGACGGAACGCGCGCGTCACGTCGCGATCCATTCGTTAGTCGAGGGGGTTGGCAAGACCCGTCCCAGATGACGGGAAGCGCGCGTAGTGTCGCGGTCCGTTGGTCGGGAGGACCACGAGGGCCCCAAGACGGCCCGCGATCGCTCAATGATGGCCCAGGACGGCCTCAAGGCGGTCCAAGAGGCCCTCAAGACGTTCCACGGGGCCTCCAAAAGTGCGCCCCAGAGGCACACTCCGTTGGGAAAGCTTATATTTTTAGGTGTTAACAGGGTCCACAACGGCCCAAGGGCCCCCCAGGTCCCCCCCAAGACGGCACAAGAGGCCCCCAAGACGGCCCTAAGACGGCCCAAGAGGGCTCCAAGACGGCCCCGGAGAGCTCCACGACGGCCCAAGAGAGGCCCCAGAGGGCCCCAGAAAGTTCCCAAGAGAGCTCCAAGAGGGCCACAGGATTTCCCCAAGAGGGCCCAAGCGGGCCCCGAGTGGGCCCCAAGACGACCCAAGGCCCTAAGACGGCCCAAGAGGGCCCTCGGATGACCCAAGAGGGCCCCAATACGGCCAAAAGGAGCCCCAAACGGACCCCCAAGAATGCCCGGAGTTGCCATATTCTTTGATTTTCGCAAGGTTGGTTGTTAGTCTTTTGTATGATGTACCAATGACTTAACAACAAGAGGGCTCCGACACACTGAGCAAGCGACCTCGCGCCCTCACAGAGTACGAGCGCTTTCCGCCCCAGTGCCAAACAGGTGTAATGGCCTTCGGCCCATCCCGCCACCGTGCCCGGGTTGTGGATCAGAGTTCTCAGGGCAATACTTCTTGGGGTCAGCTTTGGGGCCTCTTGGGGGCCTCTTGGGGGCCTCTTGGGGGTTTCTCGGAAGCCTCTTAGGGTCCTCGTAGGACTTCCCACCGGGGAGCCTCTTGGGGGCCTCTTGGCGGCTCTTGGCGGCCTTTTAGGGGACCTCTTGGGGCCTCCTGGGGGCCTCCCGAGACAGAGGGCTTGAAATGTCCATTCGGGTTCCCCGTCGGGCCTCCCTTTTGGAGCGGTCTTGGGGGCTTCTGGGGCCGTCTCGGGCGCCTCTTGGGCCGTTTTGGGGCCCTCTTGGGCCGTTCAGGGGCCTTCTTGGAGGCCCCTTGGGGAGTCTTGGAAAAATCGTTTGGGCCGCGTCGGGAAACCGAAAATGCGAGAACGCCCAAATCTGTCAAACACTTCAGGAATACCTCTGATTTTTGTCTCTTGTGGTCCTCTCAGGGGACGCTTGGAGGCTTCTTCGGGCGTCTTGGGGGCATCTTCGGCCGTCTTGAGGCCATTTGGGCGTCCTGGATCAATTTTTCGGCGACTCGGGGCCCTCGTGGATCGTCCTGGGGGCCTCTCGGGATCCTCCCTGGCCCGTCTCGGGGCCCTCGTGGGACGGACAAAGTCATGCGACGTAGCGCGACGGGCCGCTGGGGCCACGCGGCGCGCCCCAGGAGATTTGACCATGTTTGGTCCGGGCCCCTTCACGACTACTTCGGATGGAGGACTGAGGCTCCAGGGGGTCCAACCGGGGACCTGAGGACACTCCAACTCGTGCCTCGAGGAGAGTGGCGGATCGAATGATAGTGTTTGGTGTTGTCTCAATCGAATGTTCATGGGCTCTATTGTTCTCAATCAGGGTTGCTGTGAGTTCTCTCCCCATGCACATAAATCCAGGTGATATTGCTCTGGTGGTCCTGTGGCTCCTGCAGTGTAGACGTATGGAGTATTTTGGGGTTCTCGCCAGTCGCCAGGCATATGTGGTGGCCGTCCTCTCAGACCTCTCCTGGTGGTTTCTCGTCAAACATCCTCATCGTGAATGACATCCCATATTCTCTCTTGGACTATGGCATGCTCGTTCCCCTCTGGGCATCGAAGTGAGGGCCAGCCACCCATCCCTTATGTAAGCTCCCCAGGAAGAGCCCGTTTGTGTCTCGGTCGAGGCCATAGCTGTCGCCGCTCCCGAGGGGGGAGCGGCCCCGGAGGGCGCCCGCTGGAGTCGCTGGCGGCCGAGGTTGCGCGCACCAGCCTCTGGGCCCCCTGTTCAAACATTAAAAACCTCCTCACGTTTCCTTGCTCCTCCCTCGCGGTGGCGCTGCCAGTCCCGGGCAGGCCGAGGGTGCAGCGCAGTGGTGGACACCGAGCCGGTCTTCGTCGGCAGTGATGCTGCAGGATCGAAGCCTCGCTCTGCGGTTGCGAATGAAAAGGGGAAGCCAGAGGGGGAGACATGGGACACGACGAAGATGGAGGAGGGAGGAGGGAGGAGAGGAGGAGGGAGGAGGAGGAGGGAGGAGGGAGGAGGGGAGGAGGGAGGAGGGGAGGAGGAGGAGGAGGAGGGAGGAGGAGGAGGAGGAGGAGGAGGAGGAGGAGGAGGAGGAGGAAAAAGAGGAGGTTGACGAGCGCTGTGGAATTGAACAATGTCTTGTCTGTCAATCCTGCGCTGCACTCTGAAGTTCGACGGGTTTTGTTTATTACGCAGTGGAGCGAGGGAGGGGGAGAGGAGGAGGAGGAGGAGGGGGGAGGAGGAGGAGGAGGAGGAGGAGGAGGAGGAGGAGGAGGAGGAGGAGGAGCGGAGGAGGAGGAGGAGGAGGAGGAGGAGGAGGGAGGAGGAGGAGGAGGAGGAGGAGGAGGAGGAGGAGGAGGAGGAGGAGGAGGAGGAGGAGGAGGAGGAGGAGGAGGAGGAGGAGGAGGAGGAGGAGGAGGAGGAGGAGGAGGAGGAGGAGGGGAGGAGGAGGGAGGAGGAGGAGGAGGAGGAGGAGGAGGAGGAGGAGGAGGAGGAGGAGGAGGAGGAGGAGGAGGAGGAGGAGGAGGAGGAGGAGGAGGAGGAGGAGGAGGAGGAGGAGGAGGAGGAGGAGGAGGAGGAGGAGGAGGAGGAGGAGGTGGAGGTGGAGGAGGAGGAGGAGAAGGAGAGGAGAGGAGGAAGAGGAAGACGAGGAGGAGGAGGAGGAGGAGGAGGAGGAGGAGGAGGAGGAGGGAACGAGAATGGGAAGGGCGGAGGACTATTGGGAGGAACGGGTGCTGTGCTTTGAAATGCCGACACCGCGTGCCACCGTGAGTGCCAGCGCGGCCGCACCAGCTCCCGCTCCCGCCGCTGCCGCTCTCGCGCCCGTCGCGCGCGCCCCGCCGCCGTCGCGACCAGCGCGTCCAATGCGCCAAATCATGTGTTTGTCTTCCTCCGTGTGCACTCTCATGCTTTCTGCGCTATTGACGTTCTAGCAGCATTCCTCGTTTTGAACGCTCGCTTCATATTTCACCGAGGGGTCCGCTATTTCCCAGGCCGAGTTGCCTTCCTATTGTTGCCACTGCTAGCCCTCGCTTTCATAAGGCAATTCGAGAGTTGCTTGCCGACCGTCGTGTCTTGTATTGTCTTACCTCTCGCCCTCCTGCTCGCTCCTGTTACTGCTGCTGCTGCTGCTCCTGCTCCTGTGCCTCCTCCTCCTCCTCGTCCTCCTCCTCTTCCTCCTCCTCCTCCTCCTCCTCCTCCTCCTCCTCCTCCTCCTCCTCCCCCCTTTTCTCTCACCCTCCCTCCTCGCCTCCTCCCTCCTCCATCCTCGCTTCTGTTTCCTTCTCCCCCCCTCCCTTCTGACGAGTGCCCCTCGCGACCCGCCTCTGACTGTCTGTCTGTCTGCCTGCCTGCCTGCTTGCCTGCCTGCCTGTCTGTTGTCTGTCTGCCTGCCTGCCTGTCTGTCTCCTCTGGCTGTCGGTCGGTCTGTCTGATTGTCTGTCTGTCTGCCCGCGTGCCTGCTGGCCTGCCTGCCTGCCTGCCTGCCGGCCTTTTTGTCTCTCGCTCACGCTCTGTTCCCATCTCTCTCTTTCTCTCTCTCTCTCTCTCTTTCTCGTCGACCGGACCTGCTCAGCAGAGGCGCTCATCGGAGGAAAAGCGCACGTGAGGATATCGAGGATCTCTCTCTCTCTCTCTCCATCTCTCTCTCTCTGTCTCTGTCTCTCTTTATGCTTCTCCGTCGATTCGTGGCCACGGTGATCCGAGGACATGTCTCCCTCGTGCAGGTCCCGGCTTAGCAAGCTGGAGTTTGCCTTTGGCTCGATGCGTTTTGGCCCGGGCGTGAGGGGAGGAGGAAGCAAGAGGAGGTGGATGAGGATGAGGAGAAGAAGGACGAGATATGGAGGGCGATGCTGCTGATGACAGTGGTGATGATTCTGTCTGTGGTGATGATGGTTGCGTAGGAGGATGGTTAAGATGATGATGCTGATGATGGCGGTGGTGGTGATGCTGATGCTGATGCTGATGATGATGCTGATGATGACTATGATGCTGCTGCGGCTGTTGATGTTGATGATGCTGATGATGATGATGCTGCTGGTCATAATGATGATGCTCATGCTGGTGATGATGCTGATGATGATGACGACGATGCTCATGATGATGCTGATGACGATGATGAAAATGATGAAGAGGGTGATGATGATGTGATTGTTGCTTATGGTGATGCTACTGATGATGCTGATGATGCTGATGCTGATGACGCTGATGATGATGGTGCGGCTGCTGTTGCTGTTGAAGATGATGATGCTGATACTGCTGCTGCTGTAGTAGTTGTTGTTGCTGATAATGGTGATGCTATGATGATGATGCTGATTATGATGATGATGATGATTCGGATGATGATTATGATGATGATGATGACGATACTGCTGATGCTGCTGATGATGATGCTGTTGCTGCTGATGATGATGATTATGAGACGATGATGTTGATGATGATGCTGCTGCAGGATGATGATGATGATGATGATATTGATGATGCTGTTGCGTGATACTGATTATGATTATGATGATGCTGATGATGTTGATGATGATTATGATCATGATCATGACGATGATGATGATGATGATCATGCTGATGATGGTGATGATGAGGAGGATGTTGATGATGATGGCGATGATGATGATGGTGATGCTGATGGTGATGGTTCTGATGATGATAGTATTTATAATGATGATGATGATGACGATGATGATGATGATAATGATGGTAATGATGATGATGATGAGGATGATGATGATGATGATAATGACGATGATGATGTTTTTTTTTCGTCGTGGCGATGTTGATGCATTTTCTTTAATGAGGAGGATGAAGAGCCCGAGGAGGAGGAGGACGAGGAGCAGTAGGAGGAGGAGGAGGAGGAGGAGGAGGAGGAGGAAAAAAAGGAGGTTGACGAGCGCTGTGGAATTGAACAATGTCTTGTCTGTCAATCCTGCGCTGCACTCTGAAGTTCGACGGGTTTTGTTTATTACGCAGTGGAGCGAGGGAGTGGGAGGAGGACGAGGGGAAACACCAGGAGCAGAAAAAGGAAAGAGAGAAAACGGGTGTGCGTGTGTGGGGGGTAGTGGAGCTGTTTTTTGATGGGGAAGGAACAGAACCGGAGGGGAGGATGAGGGGGGAGTAGGTGGTGGATGGTGATGACCATGAAGTCGTTTCGTATTCGTTCAAACGAGACGATGGTGCTGCGGGTTGTCGTTAATCGGCGCGTTGTTGGCTCAGCAGCAGCCAATCGGACGCCTTGCCGGCGAGCGTCCCCGGACAATGGGTGCCTTTTCACAGTGGGCATGCTCAGTCCGAGTTGGTTGGCACAGATTCCAGACTTGGTGAATCCAGATGTCTTTCAATGGTGCTTGGCAAACCGCAGGTTATCAACCGAAACCTCTCCACAGCTGTCTGTCGCAGTAGTCTTGCAGCTGAAGGTCGGCTTCGGCCGTGCTGCCGCGCGCAGATGTGGGACCTCCTTGGCGCCTTTGTGGCACAACGCAAGCGTCACAATTTGAAATTTGGCTCCGCCGTCCTGCGCTCCACTCAGTGCTGTGGTCGCGGCGGAGGGGGGTTGCACATGTTTGCGCGTTCGCTTGTCTGAGGATTCAAGAGGGGCCGGTGGGCAGGGAACGCTGCGGCGAGGCTTTTCTTCGGCACAACGCGCCTCCGAAGGCGGGAGGGGGGCTCGTTGAGTACTCGTTCAATCGAGGCGCTGGAACAGTGGGTTGTCATTCATCGGCACATTGTTGGTGCAGCAACAGCCAGTCGGACGCCTTGCTGGCGTGCGCCCATTGACCAGGGTGCCTTTTCACAGCGGGTATGCTCAGCCCGAGTTGGTTGGCACAGATTCCAGAATTTGTGAATACTGATGCATATACCGATTCTTGGCCAAAAGCAGATGATGGTCGTGATGATGATGATGTTGTTGATGATGATGAGGATGATGGTGGCGCTCATGATGACGATCATGGTTGTGTCCATCGTGACGATGGTGGTGTTGGTGGTGATGCTGATGGGGGCAACGGCGACAGTGGATGATGACATCTATGACGATTTCAGAGGTGGTGGGATGATGCTCGTCATTCGTATCGTTACCATCGTCATCGTTCTTGTCATCATCGCCGTCGTCATCGCCATTGCCAGTGTCACCCTGTAGCGGTCCTTGGTAACAGACAAACTATTTGGATGCAGCTTATTTTGTGAAGCGTCGTGCTGTTCCCGTTTTCTTTGTGTCCTTTCGTCGGAAGTTGCGCCCCTAGGTTTTCGGGAGTGTTTCGACGGCGTTCAGAAGGTTATAAGAGGTGCCAAAACTATCCGATGGCTTGATTCCGTTTGGCTCGATTTTCGAGCCCCGTGCGACGTTCTGGCGCTTGGTGTTTCCCCATCGCATCCGTCGTTGCTATCCTCACCGCTCTTTTCCCGCCTGCTTCGTCATCGTGAAGTGTCTGTATAATTGTGTGTCATTCCTGGTCACCTTCTTCGTCCGCGAGATATCCAGACGTTTCGCGTAACCCCGCCAATCCACCCAAAAACGATGCCCGGGCGAATGTCCTGATCAGGCGTGTTGTGTGTGTGTGGGGCGTGCAGTGGAATAAAGGCTTGGAAGCCGTTGTACCGCCCCGTGAGGCAGGACAGCTCGCCGTCGGGCTGGGCCGCCTTCTACAAACGACGGGGATGCAGGCGATCCTGGAAAGAGTTCATGCAAGAGAGGCTGCTGTTCAGGCGGCGGCCCCACCGAGTTAAACTGTTCACCGTCTGTTCTCGCCCCTCGGGGGATCAACGTTTTGGTGGCCTCTTGGCGGTCCCGGTGGCCCTTTGACGTGTCAGGGTGCTTCGGGGGAGTTTCGCGGGTTTCCTGGGGGGTCTCTTGGGGGCTTTTTGGGGGCATCTTGGGGCCCTTTTTGGGCATTTTTGGGGGCCATATTGAGGCAATCTTGGATGCGTTCTATCACAGAAGGGAACTCGTCCATGAACCCTCCCCCCAGGTGCCAACATGTGGCCAAAGGTGTCCGTAAAATCAATGATTCAGGTTTTCTCGCTGGGGCTAAAGAAGATCATGTGACTCTGACGCCTTGCGCCCTTCCACATCGAGGGTCTGCCCCATGGGAGGGGCATCGATTAGCTTGCTTCCGTTGCTGTTTTGGCTCGAGGCTCTGCCGCCCTATGTGCCAGTATCGGCTGCACAACCGGATTTCTATTGGAGGTATCGGCAATAAAACAGGGCCCGTATCTCCTCCATCACAATCCCGTTATTTCTAACCGTCTGTCTAAAGACGCATCCCATGGCTTGAAACACTGGTTCTTTGCTTGGTAGCGGAACTGTCAAGGCCCTGGCGCACGACACGCACAGCGCCGGCCAAAAACATCGTGGACGACTATGTGTACGACGTCAATGTGGGCGCCCACTGCTACGCTGTTATAGTGCCGACCCTCTAATATATGGATTGCAAGCGCGCGAGGCGATTCGACCGACATGATGAGGGCCTTCCTCTTCCCAACTACCACATCGTCAACCACGGCCACGTGTCTCTCTAAGTCAAGCGCTCGAGGAATTTCGACCGTTATTACGACTTCTACGACTACTTCTTCCATCGCGACCTTATCTACCTTCTATCGCGGTAACGCGAATGATCCTTATGCGTCCGACCTGCAGGATCGCCGACTCGCGAGCTTTTCTCTGTCTCCAGCCGCTCGTGGCAACGCGACGGGCGCCATCGCTTCTTCCAGATCTACTGCGGCTTTTCCACCTTCCTCAACAGGATCTTCTTGGGAATGGTAGTGCATGGTCGGCTCGCGGAGGCTATTTGATTTTTATTGGACATCTGAACCGCGAGAGAGAGAGAGAAGGCGATCAAACGCGGGGTCTCGCCTGGGACCTTGCTGGATCCGTCCCGTGCCGCGCGTGGAAGCGCGAGGTTTGCGCCTGACTGAACGTCCAATCAGGACGGGTGACCCCATTTCAGCCAGCGGCTGCCCTACAGCGAAGACTTCAAGGCCTCGCCCGAAGACTGGCGATGCGGATCCCTCCAGCCGTCATCAACTTCGGCGCGGAGGTCAAGAGAGTTCTCGCCAACCCAGTGATATATCTCTAGGATTAGCTGCCCTAGAGGTTCGAAGGCCTGGATGACGAAAGGCAGTTCGTTCCATCAGGGCCTCGAACTCGTGGGCTTCCGAGTGCAGCCTGGCGAGCGCATGGACGGCGTCTTAGCCATGTGGGATATCGCCAGCATGGAGGCGGATATCGTGGGCTTCGGCCTCGACGACTTCCAGCTTCTCCCCGCCGCCGTCGCGAGGGCCCTCCGTGTTCCACTTGGAGAAATCGCCTCGTTATTTCAGCCGCTCAGCGGCGCGATTCCGCGTCCCGGCAGCAGCGCGACGACCTCCTCGAGGCGCTGCGTCAACGGCGGCATATCGCAGCGCGCAACTTTAACGGTAGCTCTTTGGGAGATGTTATATAGAATCGGGAGTATAGCTTGCGCGCCGTTGCCTTTGGCTCAAGGCACGCGCGCCCTATTTGCCCGGATACCTGACTTGGTATTCGCTATGTGTTGGAAAGACCGATACATCGATTTCATCCTATCTTACCCATCCACTCCCCATATCGTATTCCTTCGACATGGAATTGGATGCAATGTGACCTACCAGGCTCACTTTCGACTTGGTAGCGGAGCTGGCCGCACTCTCGTGTGGTCAGCTCTTGCTCTTCTTATCCTCATACTACTCGGCATGATCTTCGTGACCACCTACCACCCTGCACCACCACTCCCAGTACGTTTACGAGGATCTATCCAAGAGCAAGAAACAACACGAGAGGTACGACGTCTAGACAACAACATTGGGGCCATATGCGCTTCATCATCGCGCTACTACCAACCGCTCGGCAACGAGCCAAAAGCGCAGTACTTGAAGCATGGGCGGAGAGATCCGCCAGATAGAGCGCCTCGAAGACTTGACAAGGCGCTGCCCCAGCGCGGCAACGCGCCTAATCACCACCCCTATCTTCACGGCCTTGGGCTGGTTATCTTCGTCATCATATGGTTTGCGCAGGGGGCAGCAATCGGACACATGCGCCGTGGAGAGAACAGCACCGATGGGCAAACACATGGCCCATACTGGGACCCTCAAAGCAACGTACCTTTCCGTGAGTACGTTTATGAGGTCAACGCGTGGCTCAACGTCACAAGCGGCCGTATGACGCCACAGGCCCAAGTGGCCGCCATGCAACGCGGCCTGGGTGGCCTAGCGAGGACACTCGCCATGAGGGTACCACCTGACATTATAAACTATGGTGCTGACATCGATGGGGTCCACACCGACCCAGTGACCTACATCATGTTCCTCCTAAGCATGAAGTTCGAGCGCCTGGAAGATGAGCGCCAGCTCACTTCCGGCACACAGCTCATCGACTTCCATGTGCCTTACGGAGAACGAATCGACGTCACCCTGATCCGATTCGAAATGGCCCGACTTGAGGCACAGTCGGTGGGATTTGACCTTCCCAATTTCCAACTACTAACCGCGATCTTGTTCCGCGCCTTAGGCTCCGGCAACCAGCGAGCCATGCAACTCTTACAGCCACTCAATCATCAAATGCCCCGAACACAACAACAGTGTGATGAGTTGCTGGAGAGGATGCGTTCGATAGGCCACCTATCAGAACGGTCTCCTGGTAATATAGGATCAGTGTTTGGAAGGGGAAGGGGATCTGGCAGTGGGAATTTCTACGCTACCTTAACCGCTGAAGCCCAGCCTGGAAACGGGCCCTCAAGCACATGGGCCGATGACCCTGGAGAATCCACTGCTCTACTAGCAGGGGATCGATCACAATCAAGCTGGGCAGCCAGCCCTCCTTCCAGAGAACCTCAACCACACCGTTCTCTATGGGGTGAATCAACCCCCCTGACCGACGGTGTATCCACCTACTTGGGAGACGATGACTTTGACTCCGGCACCGACGCAGATACTGTATCATCACACGGTGTTGAAGCTTTAGATTGGTCAGATATTATGAATATGGAAAATGACAATCAGCGTGCTGAGCACTTGTTTTGGTTATTGCAACAGGCTAAACGGAGGTGGAGGAGGTTCGCGCGAAAACCCGTGCGTCGTGTTAGGAGGAGGATACGGGGGAGTTTCAAGGGAACAGGTAAAGGCAAACGGGGTCGTCGGAGGTTGAACGGACGAGGCATCGCGGCCTTCCTCTAGAAGCTCTCAGACGAACAGTATGATGAGATATTCTTCGGGGAAAAAGGCCGCGGCAAAGGCCGTGGAGAGACCTCGGGCAAAGGCAAAGGTAGGCGGGGAAACCCGCGAGGTAGAGACGGCCAGGTCCTAAAGTGCAATGAGTGTGATAGTACCGACCATATTGTGAGAGATTGTCCAGCGAAGGGAAATGGAAAGGGCAGATCGACCGAAGTCCATTTTGGCTCAAGTGAACCATTCATCGAATATCTGAGCCTCCAGGATTTTGAGGCCATGGAGCAGATATTTTACATTTGGGTTAGCTGCATGGACAACGTCGACGAGCTCGAGGCGTACGGCCATGGACTGTGCGCGTACTACCTCGAGTACGTCCGCAGGTTCGTTGTTGGCAACAACGAGCTCACTCCCGTGGAACACGGAACGCTGGGAAACCAGCCTTTGTCTTTCTTCGACTGGATGTTCGGGGACCCAGGCAACATCATGGCCTACGAGAGCAGTAGCGAGGACGTCACTGTAGAGGCCTCGCCTCCAGAGGTTGACCGCAACCTCCAACCTCCACCCGACCTCCCGCCTGGAAACGGGCCTACCTATCCTCGAAATTACGCTGAACTTATAGAAATGGAGTCTCAAGCGTTCGTTGCGGGCGCACCAGGGAGTCCATATATACCCCCTGGTTCGCTGGCGCCAGGCGAGTGCGGGCCACGCGCGCTACTGCAGACCCTCATGAGGATGCACGAGATATTAACCATAGCATATCCTGAGAGTCAAAAAAGCATCGAGGCTGGCAACATGATGCTGCAGCACACTGACGCTTGCGACGACTCGGAGTTAGTGTTGGCAGCCTTGACTATTATCGACAGCGTGCACCCTGAGGACGTGCAGAGGCATGTGTGGTACTCCCGAGGGAGATGGCGCGAGGCCCTTGAAAGGGCCATCGCCATGCGCGGCCAGGCTCTTCCTCCGCCAGGATGGGGTCTCCAGGCGGCGGGGCTATGGCCAAATCATACTGCCATGCGCAACATTGCTGGGCAGCCCGTGCTCGGCAACGAGCCTGAGCCAACAACCGTGCCGCCTACCCCGGGACAGCCGAGCGACGCTCAGACGCCGGCTATGCAGGGAAACCTGCCCGTCCCGGCTGCACCGATGGCCATCATCATTGGCAGTTCTACATCAGAAGAGGAAGAGGGCGATGGTTGCGGGCTATGCGAGGATGAAGCCGCAATCCTCATGATGGAGGTCACCGGTGAGGAAGAGGTGGACTTTGATCCTGACGAGCCTGACGCGCCATCACCATCGGCACAAGCGCCAATTGCGCCGGGCTCCAGCCAGCAGGGAAACCTGCCTCTATTAGCCGATCCACCTGGGATCGCACAGGAGCCTCCGCAGGCGCCCCCGCCGGCTTCCACTCAGGCTGCTTCGGCATCCTCTTCTGATGGGAATGCCGGAAGGTCTCGTTCCCATCCGCGCGTCAGAGGAGAGCCCCATCCACAGGCGCGGCTTCCTCGTGAGTGGAGGCAAGCTGGCCTAAAGGAACACGCTCTTAGGCGAGGGGGCGAACAACTTCCTTATAGTGACCCAAGACGTCGGAAAGGGGAACACCCGGCCTTCGGCAAGGGCAACCCTGCCTATAGGGGCGCTCAGGGTAAGGCCATCCGCGGTGGCTATCAGCTTGCAACAAACATCCGCCGCCCCGAAATAGAAGAAGTGCGGACTCAGCTGCGAAGCGTCATCGCGGCGCGCAAGCTGTGTAGGCCTCAGGCAGTTTGCGGGCCATGCTCCGAGCCGCTCCAGGAGCACAGGCCGGGATGCCCCGTAGGGCTCAACGAAAGTTTGAGCCCGAACAGGGGCCGTGCTCCTCATTGGGGGGGCCATCCGCCACTGATCCCGATGACGCAAGACGAGATCGCAGAGATCAATCGTCGTCTCGGGATCACGGTTCACATGGGGCCGAAAGCCGAGGAGGATAAGCCTCCTCCGGCCCCAGGGGGACTGGTGCCAATGACCCAGGAAGAAAAGGGCGCGCTCTTTAACCTTCCTGGAATGCGAGGAAACTCGCCCGGCGTTTCCAGCCAGTCCCAACGGCCAGAACCGACAGCCAACGATGGCCAGAAGGCCCAGCGAGTTGCGGCGGATGAGGAACGTATGCGAATAGCAGAGGAACGCACACTCGAGGCAACTCGCCAGATGCTGATGGATTCCCAAAAGATATACATGACGGGGGCGAAGAAGCCCCCGCTCCCACTCCAACCGAAGGCTAAGAGCGAAACTCCAGCCCCGAAGTCGCCTTCGGGGGTGAGACAGAAAACAACGGCACGCTCTGAGGATCCTGGGCCAGATGTGCAGATGGAGGTGCCTCGCTCTAAAACGCCGAGACCACCGACTGGCACAACTCCAGCACAAGGACCTGATCCCAAGCAGCAACCTCGGGACCCTGTGGAGGAACGGAGACGCCCGCCTAGTCGCAGCGGATCCATCGCCAATAAGGCGAAGGCTTTCGAGCGCACAGGGTACGCCCCTGCGCCAGCCTCGCCTGTGGCGGCACGTTCCAAAAGGTCCGACGAAGGCGCTCTGTCTAGGGGCACCTGGGTGCCGACGATTAGGGGCAGCGCCAGTCGTGAGTCACCGCGGGGAAACCCGCCAGGCGCTGCCGCTGCAGCTTCCTCCTCTTCAGGAGCCGCAGCCTCCTCAGCGACTGAGGCTCCTGAGCGGGGAAACCCGCCCGAGGATCAGCTGCGCCGCCCAGGAGACGCGTCCTTCACCAGTGGGAGTCCGAATGTGATCAGGGATAGACTTGCTCTGCGGAAGCTCCCACCGATACGCTCGGTGGATGAGGAATTCGTGAGAAAATGCAGGCAAGAAAACATTATCCCGAGTAAGAATCACACCGTCAAGCAACTGAGTAAAGCTCTCAGTAGGATATGCAGACACGCGCCGGACAAAGCGCGCCATCCTGTGTGGAGCCGGACTCCATTCGATGATCAGGTGGTTGGATTAACCTCGTAGAGCTCGTAAATGAGCATCCGTGGAACCACGGACGAACGAGACAGGATGGGTGCAATCCCAGACATGACGAGGCCAAAGTCATCACCGCGAACCTATACGGTCGAACGGTGGACCAGCTGGCTGCCATCGTGATGGAGATTGTTCATGTCCGCGAACCAGACGGTGAAGAAAAACAGCGCCTTCAGTTCAAGGTGTCAGTGCGGGACACTGGCAAGCCCGAGATCTTCATCCGTGCCTCTCAAGGGCACTCGTGGACGCTGAAGGCTCCATGGTCGCTGTACAAGTATATTGTACTGCACGACCACCCTGCCGTGAGACCAGCCCCGTACCCCGAGGTCGCCATGCATGGCACTCGGTGGAATGCCTTCGAAGGCATTATGTGGCACGGCCTGTCCTGTCAATCCGAACACAACTCGAAGAAAAAGGGGACAGGCCTGTCACGCATCCACTTCGCGCCGACGGTGCGCCGTCGCAGCGTGAACAGTGGGTGGGACCCAGATTCCAACATCATCATCTTTGTGGACTGGCACAAGGCCCTGCAAGATGGTATAACATTTTGTTGGTCTGACAACGGGGTCCTTTTATCCGAGGGAAATGACGATATCATCGAACCGTACTACATTTCCCACGTGGAAGACTTTGCCACGGGGAAGCAATGGCGCAATCCAGAGTATCTGGGTGATCGCCAGGCACGCGTCTCCCCCACCGTGATGACGGCCCCTGGCAGGTGGGCGGACGTAGGCAGTGCCAGCGTCAAGTACCAGTGGTCCCGCGACCAAGAGGGCGTCGACCCTCCTATGGTCTACATTCACAGGGAAGTAGGGGACCACTACAGCCCTGCCACGCTGGGAAACCAGCCTGAGGTCCACCAGATCTTTATGATCACCGAGAGTGAGGCCGGAAGCGCGGCTCCAAGCCGCGCTCCAAGCCAAGGGCCTAGTGCCATATCTTGGCAGGCCATCAGCACCTCGGACCTGGACCAGATAGCGGCCGCTCTGAATCCTGAACAGGTGGAGCAATTGGCGGACATATTATATCAACAAGACCCCTGGGCCGCTGGCCAGGGAGCCATGTCCGCCATGGCGACGCGCAATCGTCAGGCCATGCAGGGAAACCTGCCTATAAATGGACTCAGAAATGAGATTCCTGAGCCGCAGGGAGACCCGCAGACGTTCGACCGCATCTTTGGAGAGCCTGCTCGATTCGAGCAGATGCATGGTAGCCCCTCGCCTAGTATGCACACACCGAGGGGCATGACCCCAATGGTGACGCCACCTGCACAGTCTCCGTTCGGGACTCCTGGTCGCCCTGCCACGAGTGGCACCCTCATGGAGAGGATCCCAGCGGCCAGGGCCGAGCATGGTACAGCTCTCCTGAACATGATGCCGCCCGGCACTCCAGCGAGTCAGCAGGGAAACCTGCCCGGCACCCCAGACCATTCTCGACCGTTTGCTGGACAAACCATTGTCGCTGGTGTGCCTGAAGACTACCGTGCAAAGGTGGCAGCTGCTGTGCAACAGGTGCAGAGTCATAACCTGCCTCACCCGAGTGGCCAGAGGTGGAGGCCGGCCTGGTCCTGGGAGCCTGAGGGTCCCAATCCAAGGGATCCTGCTCGGCAGCGAGCCTTCATCCCAGCCTTCAATGCTCACCCGAGCATGGCCCAGGGCCAGAGACCACCGCCAGCACGCATGAATCCGCCGCTGTACCCTGATGGGTCCGGAGTCCCGAACAAGTTTGTTCGCGAGATGGCGGATCAATTCCACAGCCTCACTAACGTGCGCTGTAGCGATCAGTCCATGTATCCGCACATGGCCTTTGTGCCTGCGCCGACGACGCCAGATGTGGCTGTCCAGCCTACTGCCCATTCGATATCGTCTGGCAGTAGAGGTGTGCCTGATTATATCAGGCAGACATACCACGCCCAACAGGCATGCTTTAGGCGCAGACAGGCCGTGCAGAACGTGCGTGATCATTCGCGTGCAGCCGCGCTTGAGGTTGTGAGGAACAGAGGCTCACCCATGCGAGGAAACTCGCCCGCTGTGACGCCTACAGCCTCCGTGCCCGCAGCTCCTCCAGCTGTGGCTGCCGGGGCGCCGGAGGTGCTGGGTCCATCGGGGGGCCCCCCAGCAACCTTCATGCCCTCCGAGACGGTCTTGGAGAGACAGCGGCGGGTATATCCCGGAGCAGCAGATGTGGAAGTTTTCGCTGGGGTGGAAGATACCTGCGCGGTATGCCTCGAAGAATTTCAGCCCAGGGAGAGTGTTTACCGTTTGAGGTGTAATCACTTATTCCATGAGGAGTGCTGGAATTCAAATGTGGTGGGCCATGTTGCAAACCAGCGCGAGGGAGATCCTCGGCAACCACCATGTGCTATCTGCCGAGCGCCTGGCATCATAGCGTCATCATTCCCATGGACCGGCTCCTACACTCAGGCTCCTGAGCAAGCAGCAAGGGAGCTGCGGGAGTTGAGGGGCATGGCGGGGGAGATGACAGCCAGGATGCTAGACAGGCAGACAGCTCAGCCCCAGCAGCAGGGAAACCTGCCAGAGGAGGTGAGGCCGCCGATGGAGACGGGATACTTCGATCAGCTTATTTCGATGACGGCGCCTCAGCAGGGAAACCTGCCTGACGCCCCGCAGGTGTCTCCTCAGATGTCTCCCCAGAGTGGGGGCGGGGCAGAGCTGGCACTGGGCCCTGATCAGCTGCGTGAGTTGCGTGTTCGGCATTTCCAGACTCAAATGGATAATGCGCACACAACCTTTATGCTGGATGCCGACAATCCTGAGACTGAGGGTGCGTCGTTTGACCTCTCAGACTCCTCAGTGGCAACAGCAGCAGCGGCAGCCGGGGCCGTCGATATCACAGCGACGAACGAGGAGTTCGATGAGTGGCTGCAGTACAGGGATCACCTCACGAATGAGGGGTTGCAGGACATCGCCCTTCACGCGTATCTGACGCTGGCGAGACGCACCACCCGCGAGCAGTATAAGAGCATACGTGATGAGTATGCCAACTGGCGGGAGGAGCGTGGCGCTCATGTTCAGCACGTGTCGTACTTCCAGTACATCGACCTGGTACGTATGGCCGAAGGCAGGCCGAGTGCCAGCGTAATGCGGGGAAGCCCGCCAGGAAGTATGAACGAATCGCGGGGAAACCCGCCAGACAGCGCAGCCGGTACTTCAAAAACAGTGCACATCAAACAGCCGAGTAAGACTTTCTTGGATGATGGTGGAAACTCTATCCTCTTCGATGTAGGCTCGAAGATCAACATAATGGGAGAAAATAGGAGCCGCAAGTTTGTCCAGGCTGCTGAGGCACACGGCCGTTCTTGTACGTTCGATCCCCGTTCTCGTTTGAACATCAACGGGGTGGGCGAAGGGTCGGCCCCAGCGGATACCGTAGGCACCTTCAGCATTGTCTGCGAGTACCAGGGCTCGACCCAGCTCGATTCGTGCAAGACGAACATTGTGTCAGGCTGTGGCAAAGACCTGCCAGCCATCCTAGGCCTCGATCGTATGCAGGACAAACGCATTATTATTGTGCTCGAACGAGGCCAGGAGAAGCTGATATTCCCTGGGAAGGGACAAGTCAAGATGGAGCTCCCCGAGGGCTCCAAGATCATGCCGACGACGAAGTTGCCATCAGGGCACCTGTCGATCAGGTGTGATCGATTTGGAGCTGCGGGGCAACCCGCCTCGAGCTCAAGCAGCGCGTCATTTCAGACGGTGCTGACGGGCGAGCCGACCCCGGCGCAGGAGCGCGAACAATTGCATGGAAACCTGCCTCAGGGGTTGATGGAGACGCTCGCCAAAGCTATGATGAGAGGCGATAGCACCGACGATCTTGAGACGTTCGATTGCTTCGTAGCCAGGGCACTGGCCCAGCATGGTGGAAGTGTACGGTCCCGCCAGAAGATAGTGATGGGGTACGCGAACCGTGAGCTGCAGACAGTCAGCGACGCGAGGTCCAAGGGCGTGCTGAAGCAGCTGATGGATAATCCATCCATGCTGGCGGCGTCTGCGGAGCAATCCGCCTCTGAGGCCACGGCGCGCTGCAGTGCTGAGCTCCAGCATCTGAGGGGAGCCCAGATGCTGGCAGACATTGCAGGCACATCTTCTCCATCTTGAAGATGGCAGGGCGACGCCGCCCCCTCGTCGTCTTGCCTGATGGCCGAAAAGCCGGGGGGTAACAAGGACAGCGGGGTAACCTGCCTTAGCAAAAGAGCTTTTGTCATCGAAGATACGAGAGAGGCTTGCGCCGACCTCCGCGCCCGAGGTTATATCAGTGATCGTATTTCCCACAATGAGCTTATGACGAGTGTGGGCACAGATTACCTGGGTGCGGTGATCAGTGGAGATTACGCTCTCATATGGATTAGTACCCCGGGTGACTGGTATGTACGAACTCCAGGAAAGAGAGTGGCCCCACATTGGTCACATATCCAAGACCTTTTGATACAAACCAGGAAACTCCGTATGAAAATCATAATATTTGGTCCCCCAGGATATGTTTGGAAGTTATCTCCAGTACGTGATACTCTGGAAGATCTTAAGTTGTCAGTGATACGGATGCGTTTGTGTCATGTCGGTATTCGGTTCAATATGCAAGACAGTACACCGAGTGGTACTTATATGCAGGTAGCGACATCAATACCGATTAGCTCTAAACTGTGTGGGGGCATGTACATGCAAATTGGCGATGCCACAACATGTTGGATTGGTACGGCCAAACGGTACGGCATGCTGAATGGCGAGCTCAGACACGTACTACACTCATCCGTCATCTGAACGACAAAATCCTGGGAAGCACCACCACGCACGGAAACGTGCCTATACATTTGAACACCTATACACGCACGGACCATAACATCCATCACTACGTGACGACCAACAAGGGAGGACCGAAATGGTTTGATGTTATCCGACGTGTAACAAGAAACCTGGATACCAATGCGGTTATCCAGGATATCGCAGTAGCCGATCAACCAACAGGATATGATTGGCATGCACCACTACCTGCAGGGGTTGCCAACATCAGCACACGGCTGTATTGGCAGCCCGAGGAACCGGTCTTGCTCGGAAGCGAGCCTACTCAGAAACCTAGACGCGTCATCATAGATGACTGTCCTCTCCCCCTCCCGACTCTGGCGATTGACGCATGCACCCACTCAACCGCGGCAATGGGCACGCAGACCGGCGAACAAGACGAGCAAGTCTTACCTACAGAGTCGCGTATCAAGCAGAAGGAAAGGCTCAAAGCCGACAAGGAAGCAGGCATCAAGCATCGCCGCATCAAAAAGCACGTTGAAGACGGAAGCGACGATTGCGGCGACGACTTGTCAGGACTCGGACAGGATCTTATGGCGACCTGGAGCACTGACGTCCCTATTGAGCTGATAAGCTCCGATGAGGATGATGACCTTTTCCTTGCCCTCCCCACGTCTATGCCGGACATGCACGCTGACATATACAGCATAGTCGCTACTCTATGCTATGGTCATAACAACTGCGTGGATATGTTGGAGCTTTGTGGCGGCGAGGGTGGCATTTCAGAGCTTGCTTCCCCCCAAGGGGGCTCTCCTCAGGAGGCAACCTAGACAAGACCGCGTGCGTCGACCTGGGAGACCCCTCGGTGCAGCGGGCTGTAGATCACTACTTCGCAATCTGCTACGTACGAGTTGCCATGCTACAACCCAGTTGCCGCACCACAGGACAACCATCCTACTACAACTACAAAGTCAATCACAACACTTGGGAACAGCACCACAAATAATATTTACCACACATAACTTATTGTGGTAAAATTGCTGTCGCTCAAGATGATGCACGGAGGTGGTTTATACGCGAACAACCTACAGGAACATGGGTGGATTACATTTCCCCAAGGAAGAAACTTGCCAATCGACCACGCATTACAACCGTGCGCATTGATCAGTGTGCGACGGGACTCAAAGATACGGCTGGTGACTATATTAAGAAACCGACAAATATCACCAGCAACGACGAGGCGATTCTTAAACCCTTTGAGCGACTCAAATGCAACGGTCAGCATGTGCACGGGCAACCGTGCAACAGAGAGCTTCACTGGCACAAAAATACACTCGACGACTGCAGTCTGCCTTTGTGGAAGCCGTCTATTTGGCGAAAGCCATTGACACTACGCGCGGAAACGCGCCTACACGCACCGCACATGCTTTCCCTGCTGACCTTCCTGATCAAGCCGAACCGGGAGAAGGTATGAGACGCATCGGTGATCGTATCATCCCCAAAGTGGCTAGATGCCCGGCATGCATAGACAATGTCCGAAAGGACAATCCTAACCACAACAGAGACCCTACGCAGTGTAAGTATGATGATTCTATCTCTGTATATTGGCCATGTCCCGCATGCCAGAGGGATCTGACGAGGAGCAAAGGTGTTAAGAACCACCTCGATACCGAACCTGGTAAATGTCGTTTTGCTGAACCGTTTAAACTTCCAGATGATCATGACCCCGAAGGTAAGACTGTGCCAGCTTGGTGGAAACCCTTACCCAAACCTGGTGAGGGCCAAGCTTCAGCGTCAGGTGGCCGCCAAGGCGCGCACGCCAGGCCACCGCGACCACGATCCTTCGGGAATGCTGATCCGACATCTGGTGCCAGCAGTTACGACGTGCTACGAGACGCCCGCGAGCGTGGAAACACGCCTTCTGCGTCCTCTAGCGAACCGCCACAGGTAGCGGCCCGTCGCGGTCGCCTACAAGGCGTACCACCACCACCAGATGCAGTTGACGAAGGAGACCGACTGCGGAGAGCTACAAGGAACCCTCTTGCCTCCACCGGCTCGGGGGCTCCACGACTACCCGACTGGGCGAGATTTGATATCCAACGCAGTCTGCAAAATCTCCGTAGTCATGAACCTCATGTCGTTAAAAAGGAACTCCGTAAACTGCACCTACGGTGGTATCATGCGAAGGAACCCAAGATGAGGCTAATCCTAGACAAAGTGGGACTGGACAACGTTCGACTGAATATGATCAAAGAAGTTTGTGACACCTGTCGGGAATGCAGAGCATGGGAACGTCCAGGAAACTCAACATTACCTTCGGTGAGCCTTCCTGCTCGATGAAGGCGAAATGGATCTCATGTTTTACAAGAAACGAACCATATTCCACATTATGGATCGTTGTATTCGCCTGGCAGCAGGCCAAGAAATTTCCGACAGAGAACGTGGCGCTATACTCGACGCCTACCACTACTGCTGGATTGCCTATCATGGACCCTTCAAAGTCTTGTACTCAGATGGAGAAGGCGCCCTGAACAATGATACCGCTAAGGCCATGATGGCGAATAAGGGTGCAACACTCCGTATCCGAGCGCCTGGCCAACACGCGACTTCAATCGAGTCACGAAGCGGTATTCTCAGGGGCGTCTTCCACATGATTGAGGAAGAGCTGAACAGACACAACATCCCTGTTGTATTCACTAGAGTATTGGCGGAAGGCATCTTCGTTACCAATGCTTTCACGTTTTACAACGGAGTATCGCCATGCCAAGCACACACTGGACGCCAGCCCTCCTTTCTTCCTGACCTCGACACCCTTGACTTTCCCAAGGGACCCGAGACATCAGGCCATGAACGAGAACGTCGTGTGAGGGAAGTTAGCCTAGAAGCAATGACTCAAGCCACGGCTGTGGCCAAGACAAATCGTGCTCTCAGGGCTAAAACGGCTCCAGATGGTGCTCGCCTTTACTCAGCAGGGGATCTGGTCGACTACCATCGACCCACTGCCACTAAGGACGATCATGGAGGCTGGAACGGCCCATTCCCTGTGATCCGTAACGTGCCTGAAAGAGGACACATCGTTGTCAAGGCAGGATCTCGTGAGGTAATTGTGATGTATCCTGATGCTCGTCACACGCTATGCATTGAATGTCTCCTCACACGGGAACTTGGCATGGATAGTATGGCCATGCAAACAGTCCTTACGTATGTGGCGCACCGCAGTGCAGGGAAACCTGCCAAAGTCTTTGGCTACATCCCAGACTACAAGGGAAACCTCAATCTTTCAGACGAACGACAGCAAGTTTCACCCGCGCGTACATCTTGCACTACAGTATCTCGTGCGAAACTATTTCCGAGTAGAACACGTAGTAGCAGTTAGATTGGCCAAAGGTGTGTCAAGTCTACCTGCAGTAAAGTACGCCACCGGGTCTACGCTGATCCACTACGACAATGATGTCAGCCCAGCCTTCCACTATTATGAGTGTGTGGGCACTGGCCTGAACATCTCTCAAATCGCTGGTAGCACTCATTCCAGACTTATCCAATGCTTGACCTCTCATGTTCCTTCCTTAGGATTTCACGACGACCTGGCCAAGTATCAGCACTCGGGCACCACGTCTGGAGAACACGATTTGCCTGGAAGCAGGCCTCCACCAGACACCCCAGGTGCTTCATCGCCAAGTGAAGGCCGTCTGTCGACAATCTATGAAGATAACGAGGAACATAATATCGAAGCCATTATGCTGGAAGAGTGGTACGACGAGTTACGTATGGACCTTCATCCCACGACGACTACCGACGAGTATCTCTACTGCGTCCCAACAACCATGCTGCCCGACCGATGTGTTTTGGTTTCAGCATCTGTGGACGAAGAAGATATCGTATTGTCGGAAACGCTCGGAGACGAGCCTGAACCACAAGAGCCCTGTCTAGTCTCTCCATGCTCAACCACACCTGACGAGGGCTACTCTCTTGACAGTGATGAATATGGTCCCTATGTTGAGTTATGTTTTACATCAGAAATGTCAAAGGTAGTGTTGGATCAGACTCAACTTGCACAGCTCGACACTGATATGGTCGCAACGATGAGAGTATATGCATCCTCTGCTGCTAAACGTGCTGTGGTAGTCAAGGAAGACGACCTACTCACCAAAGCCGACATATCAGCACACCCGAGAGAGGTTAGTGAAGCTTTGTACACTGAACTCAAGATCTGGCTCGATAACCGGTGCTTTGAGATGTATGATTTATCCAAAGCATCATGACATCCTGATATGTATATAAGTGGAAGTTTGTGAAGGTAGGTACCGAGAACGTTAAAACCATCCGTCTCAGACTTGTCCTTCGTGGATTTATGGACACTGAGGCTTTCGATGTGGAAACCTTCTCGGGAACCGCTCGAAGGCAGTCCCAGAGACTCCTGGCAAGTGAGGCGGCATGCCATCCAGAGTGGATCTTAGCATCCATGGATATCGACAAAGCGTTCCTCAAGGGTTTGACCTATGAGGAACTTGCCCATGCCGCCGGCGAGGAAACTCGCATGGTTTGCTTCACTCTTCCACCGGGAAGTGCCCAGGTACTCCGTACACTGCCCGGCTTTTCATCCTGCGACGAAAGCCGACACTGCCTCAGGTGCCTCAAGCCAGGAACGGGTACAAAGGACGCCCCAAGAGCGTTCTCTCTCAAGCTTCGTACGACCACACGAGCTATAGGCCTTACACCGTCAAGTTATGATCCTGAATTTGAGTTCAGCCAAGACTTGTTAACGGCAAAACATGTCGATGACATTAACATGACAGGCCTAGAGAAAAATGTAGACGACTATGTACAACGTGTCGAAAAGGTGTTTGGCACATGCAAGCTTAACAAAGACTCATATACGAACTGCGCCGTTCGCTACACTAAGAATGAACAAGGGGATGCAATCATGGATCGGAACGAGTAGATCAAACAACTACGTCCTATCACACGCCCAGAACCTACAGGAGCGGCGGCCGATGCCAAAGCCACCGAACTCATCACCGACATGTTCGTCAGCTTGCGAGGAGCCCTCGCCTGTGCCCTTCTTACTCAAATCTGGCTCATGGTATACGTGGTCTCTCTCCAGAAAATCCAAGAGCCCGCCAACCTACAAGTCAGACGACTGAATGCTGTGACGCGAAAGCTGATCAGCAGCCCGAAACGCATCACCTTCCCTCGGATGAAGCCGACGAATGAAGTCGACATACACAGTGATTCAGGGTATCGGAAGCTCACCGGGGAGGAGGACGATGAGACCAAGGGCTATGGCATACGCGGGGCCAACGTACTACGGCGAGGAAACTCGCCTCAAGGCAAATCCGTCGTTCACCTCTGTGACGGACTATGCAAATCACACCGACTGCTGGTGAGGTCCAGCTATGCCGCGGAGGCACTCGCAGCTGCACATGACCTTGATGAGTGTTACCCTACGCTCATCACTCTCCACGAGCTCAAGGCAGGGGCTCTGACTCCACGACAACTACGAGATATGCGTGAAGTTGGGGGTCTAACCATTAAAGTATCTCTTGCCATAGACGCTGAGTCGGTTTATACATCCCTATCCAGCAAGGATCTTAAGATACCGACAGAACGGACCTTGCTTGGACATATCAGCTGGATACGTGAGCTCATGGATATAGGTATAGTGCGTAATGTGCAGTGGTGTGATACTAGAGATATGACCGCAGATGGGCATACAAAGGGGAGCATCGATCGGGAGCTGCTTTTGGAAGTGATGTCAGGCACTCAGTCATTTAAGTTTGACGTGAAGCAATTTGTTCCCTTCCGGGGTCCCGAGGACAGAAACAAGCCTAAGTCTAATCAGTTTTAGTCTGTCCTTGTTGCCCCCGCGGTCCAGTTTGCCAGCATGGGCGCCTAATGCAGAGGCGCCCTTCTAGGTGCTCGGAAACGAGCCTACCATTTCACGCTTGGCGACGAGCCTGTTCAGCTTGGTTCAGGCTCTTTGCCATAATATCCGTTTGCTCGGTGAGGTGTAGCCCGTTTGGCTCACCTCTAGCCGAGCCGATAGCCCTTCGACGTCCGAGGGGGCTATCTCGTATTTGCGTGAAATGCCTTGCGAGGAAACTCGCCTTACAGTCTGGTGTTAGGCCAGACTGTACGCACTGTTTTTCTTGCAAACAGTGGTGCGCGCGGCCTCTGTAGAGCCTACACGGCTGCGCGGCTATACTCTCCGTCTCCTCCCCTCCCGACTTTACGGTAGCTCTTTGGGAGATGTTATATCGAATCGGGAGTATAGCTCGCGCGCCGTTGCCTTTGGCTCAAGGCACGCGCGCCCTATTTGCCCGGATACCTGACTTGGTATTCGCGATGTGTTGGAAAGACCGATACATCGATCTTATCTTATCTTGCCCATCCACTCCCCATATCGTATTCCTTCGACATGGAATTGGATGCAATGTGACCTATCAGGCTCACTTTCGACTGCGCATACCTGGCAACGTGGCCCAGCTCGTGCGAGGGCGTGCCGGGGCCGACGCCCATGTGACGGACGCGTTCATGGTTGGCGACTCACTAGGACCGCGAGAAGGGACACCGGCACCTGGTTCGTGGTCAGCGCCAGCTGGCCGAGGCGCTCAAGGGAACTTGACCGCCCGGGCCTCGCCTGCGCCGCAAGCTGCACCTTCTGCTGCGCCGGCGGCAACGTTGTGTGGACGCCCGACTGTGGGGGGTGATAGTGGTGCGGGCGCGGGCGCCATCTATTCCTGCTACGACGCAAACGGCGCTCGGGGCGGTCTAGCCGACCTACCGGGGAGACCAGCGCGCCCAAGAGTTGTTCTATGTCGAAGCAGTGCCGCAACGGCAGGTCTGCGCGCCGAGCCGCCTGCTCCATGAAGCGCACCCTCAAGGGAGAAAGGGCGTCGAGGCCGAGGAGGGGGGAGACGTCTCGGCGGCGGTGGAATGCAGGCGTGCGTCGCCGCCTTCGCCGAAAAGGTATGGGAGGAGCTCGTCTTTGGTGGCCGAGGCGAAGGGCGAGGCGCAGGCGCTCGCAACGGGTCGCGATCCTCGGCCAAGGGTAAGGGCAGCTGGCGGAATCCCATCAGCAAGGGTGGCCAGGCGATGACATGCCACGACTGCGGCTCACCTCTCCGTCTTGTCCGTGAGTGCCCTGGCCCGCCGGAGCAGGCGGCGACCGCGTCTGGCGCCCGTTGGCAGGCGCCGTCGAATACCTTGACCTGCTTGAATACAACCAGCAGGATCTCCTCTACTTCATCCGAGCCACCGTGGGGTACCTATACCTCGTGTTCCACGTCGCGATGGAGTGCTACCAGCTGGGCGCATCAAATTCCACCAGCGACTGGCTCGTGGGCACGCTGCCGCACCTCCGTGGCTCAGACTATCGTGATCATCGACGGGTCGCGGAAACGCTTTCCGAAACATGTGGCCCCGACGTGAGGTGCTATTTCCGCGTCGTGCGGATTTCGAGGATGAGCCCGTGCAGTAGTTTTGAGGATGAGCCCATGCGTGGTGCATGCTGCGAGGTGGTGGGCGACGATGGGGTCGGTCCAGACCTGGCAGCGTCTGCCGCGCACCTTCGGGATCCTCAGTTGACTCCCTCCGCCGACGAGCCTGAGGTCACCCACCTCGGCCCCCCTTGCAACGGGCCTCTGCGGCCGCGCCCGTGGGATTTCATGTCATCGGGCCAATGCTTGCTAAATGTGACGGGCTAGTGCGTTGTGCATCTGGACGCGGAAGCTGCGGCCCGCCCAGCATGCCGGTCGCGCGCGCGGCGCAGCGAAGTCCTCGCCGATGCCCTTCGCGCGTCTGCCCTCGCCCAACGACGATGCATTGCTGTGAGTGATCCGCGTGGCGCGGCGCCGACGGTGACGATGGCGACGTCCGCGTGAGGCGCGGGTAGGGCCGCGCGCGCGAACGACCGCGCGCCGTGTCTCCTCATCGACGACCCAGGCGCGCAGTGCATCGTCGAGCTCGCTGCTTGCGCGCCCGATCCCTCGTTTGCCGTGGACCTGGTTTCATAGCAGAGAGACAGTTGCCGTGGTTCTCAAGATCCCGGGGCGCGCTGGGGATCTACGTTTCTGACGAGGCCAGAACCTGAAGTCAGTCCTCTCAGTGTCGCGCTGGAGTTTGCGCTGCGTGTCATCTCGAGGCGCGGGGTGGGTCCGAGCAATAATTCGCGGGCATCGCTATCGTCGCGTCTGGGGGGTCGCTTTTTTTTTGACGGCTCAGATGAGACAGAAACTGATGGGGGCCGCAGCCTCTGTCGCCTGGCTCAGATCGTGACCCAGCCCTAGGAGCATATCCGGCGTTCACGAGGTTGGATGGCGCGGCGGCCGAGGAGGCCGCGAGGGGGCTCTTCGACTTCAACCCCGCGCGGGAGGAGTGCGACCCAGATCTGCGCCCTGGCCATCCGGGCATGTAGGCGTGTTGGGCGTTTCAAGGGTGGGTGCGTTCAAATTGCCGCGTCTACAACGACGGCGCGCTTCCTGCGCGCCTCGCGTGCCAGCGTCCAAATCCACGGGCGTTGGTCCCTGGCGCATGCCAATCGGGGCGCCCTCGCCGTTCGCCCAGATATGCGTTGCCCCTAGGCTTCGCCGAACAATCTGACGACGTGGGGGGGCATGATGTATTGATGAGATGGAAGATGAGGGCAGTGATGCAGACCGGCGTGCTCCGCGTCTACCGCGAGGAGGTCGAGCCCTTTCCGGGCCTGTGCGCTCCGGGGGCCGCGGCGCGCGCCGACGCCGCGGGCGTGCCCCGAGGGCTAAGGGGTGCGCCGACGGTGGTAAGAGACTGTGCATGCATGGCGATGGCCCCGTGGGCGTGAGTGAGATCGCCAATTGTCGCGGTGGAGGGCGCTGCTGGCATGTGACCCGTTGGCCCCGCGACTTCGCCGCATGCCAGAAAGCTCTCATCGTGGACCACATGCCCAAGGGTCATTTCCGTAACCGACATGAGTTTCGTATTCAAAGGAATGCTGACGATTGCGATGGAGTGCCATGTCTGCCAGATACGAGCCGCGCAAGGTCATGGAGCTGGATCAGACATCGACCTGGGCAAGTCACGATATCACCGATTTAGATGACTTGGGCACGTGGGAATTCCCGCAAATTATGCCGTTGGCCAGCAGTCGGGCCTTGCGGGGCATTTGTCCGTCTCCTGCCGGTGGAATTTCACGCCAGAGGAGACGTTGATCACGGCGGTGGAGGTCGAGACAGAGTGCGCGCTATTCAGTGCTTGCCACTTTAAGGGTATTGTAAGTGGCTTCGAGTGCTCGCCGACGATGGCCATTTATTATACAACATTGTATTCTACTAGATGTTATATGTGTTGTGTCGTGTGGCACTGTATTTTTGTAGATATAAATGATATGATATGCATTTATCATGTGAAGAGCTTGCACACGACATGCACCTTAAACTGCGCCCACAACGAAGTGCTGCTGTCGGACGGTCGGCATGTTGTCGTGCCTGCTGCACCTGTGCAAAGCGATGGGTCTTGATCAGCGTACGGTCCGGCGTAGCCCACAACGAGGATCTATCCGATCGGAAACGCCATCGGCGAGGGTTGGAAGCACCTTGCTGTCAAGGGGCATCAGGCACTACGCATTGCAAAACCACGACGAGCACCTCCACCGCGACCGTCGGCGCCAGCACCGGGCGCCGCGCTGGCGCTAGGGGGGCCCAAGTCCGAGGTCTACGCGCCGAGGGAAGCAACGCCAGCCAGGGCCAAACCGTTCGCGGAAACGTGAAGAATGTGATGTAAGCGCATCCAGTCAGACGATCGGCCCGATGATCGATTCGCACGAGGTTGTCACTGCGCCGCTTCGCGGCTCTGCGCCGGCATCGGTGGCTTCCTCGCAACCGCTGCCGCAGGGGCCAGAGGACATCATGGCGCTGCGTGACCCATGGGATGGTGGGGGGCCAAGTCCACCAGACCGAGCAAATCGTGTGCGGCAGGCATGGCTAGCACGTCATGAAAAGCAACAGCAAGGGCCTCGGCGAGCTCCTTCGGCGGCAGCGTCAATTCTTGGCATCTCGACTAATCGCGATGAGCAGCTCCTTCAAGGTTCCAATCTCGGCCGCCTAGGAGTCAATGCAGACGAAGTGCTAGAGCGACTCCACGTGCCATGGCAAGCTGGTGAAAACATGATGAACCCGATCAGCGTCAACGAGTACTGCTGCAACATCAAGTTGCGTTGCATGCCGTTGGGGAGGCCGTGCAGCAGCAGGGCGTCGCCATCGCATCCGGCGATTGGATTCCGCCGTGGATTTGCAGCGCCCACCGCGTCGACCTGCTGATCCTCCAGCATTTCCAGAAATATTTGTGGAACATATTAGTCGGTCGATTATCGGCCCGCCAGCTCGCGGACTCAACGACAGGAGCGTGCGTCCGACGGTGGGCGACTCGCGCCAGTTTTCCGCCGCGCATGTAGGAGGCCGTTCACTACTTCCTCGTGCAGCATGCGATCCGACCGATCCGACCGTGGGCGACGATCCGGCTGCGCCCCCTGGTGCGTCCGCGTAAAATCACGCGCGAGCTCTGCCGTCCTATGTCCAGGACATCCGCATCGCGCGGCAGACGGCTGTGAGACGCGCCGCGCCATTGGAGCTGCATCGCCAGCAGCGACGGGGGAATGGCAGATACCGCGGAAACGATAGTGGCTGGCGGGGCGCATTACCTAATGGGCGTCGTGGAAGGACGACCTCGTAGATGAATGGCACCTGCGGCGCCCAGAGACGACGCTGCAGTCGCGAGATACCATGGCCACGACAACAACTGCAGTATCTGTCTGGAGTATTTCACACCAGGTGCTTCCTTCGTGGGACTACAATTGTAATTCTGTGTTTCGCGATGAATGTTGGCGCAGGAGCGTGGTGAGTTGGATGCGATGCGAGCCTCCTGACTGTCTCAACTGCTGAGCGCGAGGAATAGTGGCAGTTCTCTTTCCATATCCAGGCTTCCTCCGATGGAAGACGCTGCGGGCTCGTTCGCGGCGCTGCGACGCTTGCGAGAAGATTGGCTGCGCCAGCGCGCTGGGTCTAGTAGAAGCGCGACCCCTGTTGCTGTGCCCATCAAAACGATGTCGCGGGCTAAGCTCCCTAACGGCCGACCTTGTGGACCTCGGCTCGTGCGTTAATTTGATCGGCGACAAGGCTCTGGAGCACGTGTTTAATGTGAGGTGATCGTCAAGTATGGTCTGACGACCACCTTGCCGCGACGTGCAACTCGTTTCAACGACAACGGTCTTGGGCATTGCTCCATGCGCAGATTGCTGTCAAATATCAAGGTCGCAGTCAGGGGGGCGCCGTCGCGGCCCGCGTTGCTATGAACTCTGAGCAACCGGCGATCTGGGGCAAAGCTTCTATGAAAACAAAGACGCTAGAAGAGAAAATGATTTTCCTGGGGATCGATGGCTACTCCGCCAGACTTCATCGATCAGCAAACAGTGCCAGTGATGGAATCTCCCAGCGGACGCCTCGCGACCCCCTGCGATCGTTTCGACTCCGAGACGATCTGCAACGCCGTCGATGCGGGGCGAGTTGCTGTCCCGCTGGGCAGCTGGTGCACCGTGATGCAGGCGGAGGCCGACTTTGGCAATCGCGGAAACTGACGTAACAGTCAGGCCGCGTCTTCATCTTCATTGTGAAGTGGGCAGGCTGCCAGAGGTCCGATGGCGGCTTGTTCCAGCAAGGACCGCCCGCAGCGCGTGCGTGGAAGCCTCGCGCCCTCGAGATGGAAGACGCCCCGCGCGGCTTGCGCCGCGCTCCGCCATCGCCGCGCTGTCTTTCATGGAGCCTGTCATGGTGAGTTAATGACCCCTGACTGCATGCTGCGCCTTGATGCATCAAAGGGTGAAAATTCCTTGCGGTGGATCCAGACGCCGCGTGGCTGGCATGGTCGTGCACCCAACAAGCGATCTGGACCGCGGTGGCAGGATATCCAGGACCTGGTGGTCAAGGGTGGGGACTTGAAGTTGGACGTCGTCCTTTTGGTGCATCATTGCAGTCGCACGCATGCAGCTGGCGCGTAGATGCAGATCGCATCTTCGCGACATCTGCCAAGCAACGCGTGACCAGGTTCATACCCAATCTGTATAGCACAGCATGTTCTTGATTGGTTTGGAAAATTGAACGCCAGCGTAAAAAAAAGACGCGGCGTCTTGAACATGCTAGGGCGCACCCTTGCCAGGTGACGGATGGTGCAGTCTACCGAAACGCATGCTTTCCCCAGCTTGTGCGAGCGTCAGGACTCCGAAGTTACGCGCGTGGACGCCGACCCGTGGGTGTCTGGGTGAGTGGAATCTTCATGAGAGACGAGTAACTGTGCGCGCCGACCTACAAAACCAGGTTGTTCAATGTATCCAGGTCAAGGAGGCGCCCATTGGATTGGATTTGAACGCTCAGCCACCACCTGGAGTCACGCATCACGTGCACGACTGTACTATAGTAAGGATGCGAAGTTCGCAGCTGAGGGCCAGCATTCACAGACGTCACGACAGGTCGTCCTCCTAGATGCCGAGCCGCCCCCCTTCCGACTTATGGTTGATGGTGGGGCCGTTGCTCTTGTCTCCTCAGCTGCGCAGGGAGATCGTGGAAACGTAACTGCCACTGGCGCAAGAAAGCGACAGGAAGAACGGCATAATCCATGCAAGTAAGCCGGTATAAGACCCGAGAGAAGTCCCAAACATGTGGAGGACGGCAATGACGACTCTGGGGATGACCACAGTGTCTTGGGTAAAGACATGACGCTGCCAATGCTTGGCGACGTCCAAATCGAAGACCTCGATACCAGCGAGGATGACCGTGAATACGAGGACATCGTCTTGGGCAGAAATGTACGGAGCAGGCCTCAACAGGCCCCCATTTCCAATTTTCATGTATCTCCCCTGCTACTGCAAACGTTGCTACCAAGACATCTTGGCTGTGTGGAGGAAGAGGTGGTATTTCCGAAGTAGCTTTTGCCAGCTTTTTTGTCTGTCGGCAACTTGGACATAGTTGCGGCTTTCGTGGACTTGGGCGACCCCGTGGTCAGAGGGCTGTCAACCACTTCCAGGGCACCAGCTACGTCCTGGTCGCCACCATGAAACCACATAGCCGAACGACTGGTGCAAGCTTGTGGTTTAACAGTAGGGCAAAGACGGCACTTGGAATAATCGCCACGACATGGACTCCCACGCATTAAGTACTGCGGCCAGGTCGCCCTCCGTCAAGACCAGCTAGACTGGTGCTGGATGCGGGAACAAGCGGCGGTAAAGTGGATCGACGAGATCCAGCCATGGACGCAAGCGCACGGGGAGCCTAGTCTTGCAGAACAGTTCCTGACCAATGCATGACGAATCTAACAGATAGCCATGGTGCACCGATGCGCAAACCAACAGAAGGTGCAGCCAATCGTCTATTACTTCTCAGGGTCTTTCAGAAGTATGAGTACAGCGGTCGTCATGGACGTTGCAAGCCCTGCATCAAGGAGCTCGCCAGGGTAGTTCGGTACATTCCGAAGCTATGCTATGTCTTCGTCGACGCCGTGCTTCTCAAGGCGGCGACCCCATGGTATGGGCGCATTCGAGAAGATGCCTCGATGCCGCTTGGACCACGAGATAGTGGGGGCTCGCCTGAGATCGTCGATCCACGGGGCGGGCAAGCTTCCTCATCCTCTGGGCGATCTGGAGTGCATCCTAGACTACCGCGACCACGTGCAGGTGGTAATCCCACTGCTGGAATGGATGCGGTACGGCCTCTCGAGACAATCGTAGAAATGCGATTGAATCAGAGGAACCGGAATGATCATTTCGAAAGCCACACCTTTCGTTTTTTAGTAAAAGGGCGTGGGACGTATCAGATTTTGCAGCGACTTGGCTTGGGCGACGCCAGACCCATCATGATAAAGCGCATCGTTGACGCGTGCCAAGAGCGCCGGGCGTGGGAACGAGTTGGCACCTTCACCGTACCATCCGTGGGTTTACCTGGCCGATTCAGTGAGGAAGTCGAGTGCGACCTGTTCTTCTACAAGAAGCGCCTCCTTTCACGTCGTCGATCGATGCATCGGGCGCGCTAGTGGCTACGAAATTCCCGCAAGGGCAAATCTGCATCTCTGGAAGCGAACTGCAACTGTTGCGTCAAATCCAATCACGCAGCCGAGGTGTCGAAGGTGGGCTGAACAATGACGATGCCAAAGGCCTGTTAAAGCCCCTTGGGGCGGAACTTTGTTTCCAAGTTTCAGGACAAAATGCCCTGGCTATTGCAGCTCGAAGTGGCATGTTCCGAGGAGTCATGCGCGCTATGGGAGAACATCTCACGAGGCATGACATTCCCCTGGACTTCAATCGGCTCCTTGCCGAGGCTATGTTTGCGTGTGGCGCGTTCACCGCCTACGACGGTCTCTCACCATGGCGCTTATGCTGGCTGGCAGCCAGCCATGCTGCCCGACCTCGATGGGCGCGACCTTGTTTGAGACTCCCGAAACGACGGGTCAGACAAGAGAAGGACGCATTCGGGAAAGTGTTTTGGAGGCCATCACCCAAGCCTTTGCCGTGGCCGAGGTGAGCAGAGTCAGTCATCCATGCGAAGACCAAGGCGGATGGGCAGAGTCTTTCGAGTGGGGGACCTGATTAACTATCGCCGACCTTTTTCAATTAGGGATGACCATGGAGGCTGGAATGGCTCTTGCAAGGTAAGTGAAGTTAATGGGGAACGCGGGCAGCTTGTGACCGAATCTCAAAACGAATATATGGTTCAGTCTAGGGATGTGAGATTGAATATGGCGCCATCGGTGTGTTCATGGTGTGAGAACTTGTTGTGACAATATGGCCATGCGCGCTATCATCTTATGCACCTCTGGCTCTTCCAGCTGGAAAGGCATCAACAATGTCATTACAGCCAGGTTTGCGAAACACGTCCGCATTTTGCCGTTCTTCCTTGGTGCTGATCGCGTTTCCATGACGTCCGACCAGGCTTGCACTTTCACGGGTCAACCAACACTTCTCTTTAAATGCACGACATCACTGGCAGCAAGCGTACTCGACTGATACAGTGCTTGATCTCGTCCAGACCAACGCGCTCGTCCAACGAAAACCTCTGGGGATTGCGCGACCTGGCCGACGGCCTTCAGGAGAGCGACGGGAGTGGAAGCACGAATCTACCTGAGACGCCGACGGAGTCCGAGACAGGCACCGGCAGGTTCTCCATTCTTGATGAAGGAGGTAGTGACCAGGAGGGGGGCGCGATGCTGATGTGCGACTGGTACCAGGAAACGGTTAGGTCCGACCGCCCGTGCTGTGAAGTTTATATGGTGGCCGAACAAGTTTACTTGGGTTATGTTGCCCCTACCCTTCTCAAGTTGGCCAGCGTTGTCTTGGTGTCATGGGGGGGTGGATAACTTCATATTTCAAGCGGGCGCCATAAGTCTCCGTGAGCACGTCCAACGCGACGTGCTGTTCTTTCACCAACGATCGGATGACCGCACCTTGACCATCCATGTGTTTGCGGGCGCAGCCATGTGCGGCGACTGCGGCCTCGATGCCGATGCCCACGGTAAGTTCGCCGAGCTGTTTCGCAAGTGACGTGGCCAATGTGGTCTTGGACGAACCGCAACTGGCGGGCATGCATGCTGACGAACTAGCAACTGCGCGCGCGTGCGTTTCGGCGGAGATCAAACGGGCCGTCGCCGTTCAGGAGGGTTACCTTAACGAGGTAAGATATTTTGAGTGGTGTCAAGCAAGTATCAAGCGCTCTCCTAGTGATAAGATATGGCAAGAGAACAGTGTTTGACCAACGAACTTCTGCCCAAGGCCCAAATCGTGATGACGTCGCGTTACCTCTACTCGTGGAGATTGAATGCGACCGACAACGGCCTCACTGATAAAATCAGCAGACTCCGAATTGTAATGGAGGGGCTTCATGGACCAGGGTGCCTTCTCAGTAGGGGGATTTTCAGGAACAGCCAGGCGCGCCTCGCAACGTCTATTAGCCAGCGAGGCTGCTTGCCATGAAGATTGGACTCTGGCAAGCCCTGTCGTGGATAGGGCGTTCCTTCATGGTCTGACCTTTAAGGGATTAACTGAAGCCACCAGGGGACAGGAGCGTACAGTATGTTTTGAACTACCTCTGGGGGTCGCCATTTTTACGCGCACTACCTGGGTTTGAAGACTATTGCGAGGCTCGCCTCTGCCTCGGGTGTCTCAAGCCAGGCGCTGGCACCGTAGTCGCTCCACGAACAGACTCTTGTTGGAAGCTGAAAACACGGCCGAGAGCATCGGTCTCGCATCGATTTCGTATTGCCCAGCATTTGAAGCTGCGCGTGACTGGCCTACCGCCGAACGCGTGGCTGGCATCAACATGCGCGGCCAAGAGGCACGCGTTGGCTCCTTCGTGCGCGGGGTAGAACAAGTGTTTGGTACATTTTTTGCATAATAAGCAAACATACACGTATTGCGCAGTCAGGTGCACGAAGACGGAGGGAGGCGACGTGATCATGTATTCAGATGATTACGTCAAACAGCTACGTCCTATCGCACGCCCCGGCTTTGTCGTAGCGTCGCCAGATGCGCCGGCGAGTGAGTTTGTGAGCGATGCGTTCGTCAGTCTGCGGGGTGCCTTCGCCTGCTCCGCCCTGGCCCAATTCTGGATCATGGTATATATTTAGTGTCGCTACAGCGCAGTAAAGAGCCGACTAATCTGTAGGTTAGACGGCTCAATGCCCGTATTCGGGCTACGTCAATATCCCAAGAAGAGCACCGGATACCCGACCGTAAGTTCGATCTACATAGCGACTCGGGCCACCGAAAGCTCACTGGTGAGAAGGGCGGCGAGACGAAAGGCTACGGATTTCGAGGGTGCAACCTTCTGCGTCGTGGACCACGAGCAGTAAGGAAGGGACCATCCATTGCATCTGCAGCCTATGCAAGTCCCATCGCCTACAAATTTGATCAAGTTACTTTGCTGGAACACTTACTTGCTGCCGCGCATAGCGTGGATGACCGGTATCTTAACTTAGTGACGCAACATGAGCTCCTCGAGGGCCCACTGGCTCCTTCTGAGCTCAAGCAACTTCGTGAACAAGGTGGGCTCTGTGTCAAAGTGTCCTTCGCGATTGGCGCTGAACCTGCGCTTGAGTCTCTCACCGGCAAGGGCCTGAACAGTCCCGCAGGAGGTACGCTGCTCGGCCATATCAGTTGGCTGAGAGAGTTTCCGGAGTTCGGCATCTTAAACAATCTGCAGTGGCGTGGCATCCGAGATATCGCAGCAGATGGGCATGCCAAAGGCTTTATCCATCGTGACTTACTTCTTCAAATCATGGATGGACGGATACCAGAGCTACATGCACGAAGTTAAACTATGCGCGCAATGCCGTGGTGACGCTCCTACTGCCAATGCGCGAAGCCGCTGCTGTTCAGACGCCTTGCTGACGGGGCGGCCGCCAGTTGCGTGGAGGGGGGGGGGGCTCTCTGGTCTCTGGCCCGCTCAGGGCTGTCGTGGGGCCGCGGCGGCCTGGAGCGAGCGCGTGCCCGCCCTCGTCGTGCTTGTCTTTTGTCGTGGACTCGCGACTGCCTGGAAGCGGGCGCGTGGCCGCGCTCCTTCAGCCAGCCTTTTGTTGACGATTCATGTCCTCGCTTGGCTTGAGTCTCGCGGGCGCGCGAGGCCAGGCAACTGCCTGCCCGGTGTGGGAACGGCCCCGTCGGCGTGCGTGAGTGCTTTCGGAGTTGCCTGCTGGCTGGCCCAGCGCGAGTTGGATGTGGTCAGCTTACTTTTGCTGTGTCGTACTTAGGCGCCAGGCTTGTTGGTTCACGGTGACATTGCCCAGTGCTTCTCGCCCTCTTTTCTTTGGGGGGGTTGCATTCGCCGCGCCATAACTGAGGTAACCGCGTTGGACGGCTACCTGACACTTTGCGACCGCTTCGAGCCTACGTAGTAACAGGAGCGTACAGGCTTCGTCCCCCCCTCGACTTTGAGGGTCAGTCCCACGTGGTGGACGTATATTTAATCTTGCTCACGCTGCTGTTTTGGCCCGACACAGTGCTGCGCTATCTGCCAACATCGGCGGCGCAGTCGGTGCTCTATTTGAGGTCCTGGCAGGAGACAAGGACCCTTCTCTCCTCCATCACCATCCCGTTCCTCCTGTCGTCTGTCTAAAATGGCTTGGGACTCCTGTTTCTCACCCTCCTCCCTCCAGACCCAGGGGGAGGGGGTGTGGGGGGTCAAGACATCCTCCTAGATAGCAAGCCGTCTAGCTCTCTCCCGCCCGCCCTCCCAACACATGAGTAACGTCCGAGCCTCGACATGTTCAGCGCTCGTCTTTGGGTGGGCAGCTGTTGGGAACCTAAACCGACCCAGTGTGCGCGACGCTGGGGCCCGAGCATGCTGGGTGCGTCTGGTGCGCCAGATGCGCCGCGTGCTCCGCGTGCGCCAGGGGTGCTGCATACTCCGGCCGCGCCAGGTGCGCCACGTTCGGGGCACGTGCAGAGTGTGCCAGGTTCGCCCGCGCACGTGGCAGCACACGTCGGGAAACATGTCGGCCCCAACCATCCTCGTCGAAAACCGCTGCCCATTATTGTGTCAGGTGGGCCTGCGCGGAGCAGGCCGGGCGCCACCATTCCCGCCGTCCCTGTCAAAAACCGCTTCACAGTGACCGCGTGGTGGCCACGCATGATCCACATTTATCCGCGAGGTGCATTTTGTATTATTTCTTCTAGGGATGGTGACTTTGCGCGCAGCATCTCATATGCTGACACCCCCGCCGTTCTCGCCAAAACACATACACAATGCTCGCGGGCCACGCGAACATGATTCAATAGTTTTTTGCCAAGGATGGTGGGGGGGCGGGGCGCTTCGGGTTGGTTGCGCATGCCCCGAATGTGGAAACCGAATGCGTTTTGTGACAGGGATGGTGGGGGGATCATGGTGTCCTCATTGTTCCTGGTTGGCTGCCAGTCGCCTCGGTGTGTGTATATCAGGAACACTGATAACCCCGTCCTTGAAAGGGGAAGGAAGGGGGTGGAAGAGGAAATCCTCTAAACCACTCGTGCCCTCAAGAGCTGGTGGTATTCCTCCCGAGCCTGCTTCCTGTTGCGGTTATCCGTTTCATTCGGCTCACACTCCTCCTCCTCTTCCTCCTCCTCCTCCTCTTCCTCCTCCTCCTCCTCCTCCTCCTCCTCCTCCTCTTCCTCTGATTCCGGGTCCTCTTCAATTTTCCCCCACCCCTGCTCCTTTTCTTCGTCTCCCTCCTCCGCTTCCTCCCCTTCTCCATCCCTCTCCTTCCCTCCCCTCATCCATCCTACTCCTTCTCCTCCTCCTCCTTCTCCTCCTCTTTCTCCGTTACCTGCCAGTCATGCATTTCCTCCCTTTCCTCCTTCTGCTCGTCTTTGCGACTCTTCTGTTTCCTCCTTTTCTTCCTCCTCCTGCTCCTCCTGCTCCCCCTCCCTCCTTCTCGCGAGATGGACCATGGGACCTACCTGGGACTTTCTGGGAATTCCGGAGGCCTCCTGGGACCTCCTGGGACCTCCTGGAGCTTCCTGGGGCCTCCTGGCGCCTCCTGCTGCGTTCTGCCCTTTTGGGAGCTTCCTTGGACCTCCTGGTGTCTCCTGGAGGTCCCTGGGGCCTCCTGGCGCCTCCTGAACCTCCTGGGACCTCCTGGGGCGTTTTTTGAGTCGTCCTGGAATCTGCTAGGGCCTCCGGCCCCTCCTGGGCTCCTCTGGGGCCTCCTGGGGTTTCCTGGGGCCTCCTGCGGCCTCCTGAGCTTCCTGGAACTTCCTGGGACCCCCTAGGGCCTCCTCGGCTGTCGAGTACCACCCGAGAGGGTCGGGTCCAGGGAGCGGTCCCCGACGCTGATATGCGATTTGGCATTCCCAGATCGCCCAGGGGGCCCTCCGAGAAGCCTTGCGCGGAGCTTCAAATGGACGACAGTGTCGAGGATGGAAGCCTTTCCGTTGAGAAAGGGGGCTCGATGAAGAGTAAAAAGCGACGACAGTCTCACACTGGAGGCCCAAAAGCGTCCTTTCATATCCCTCGGCGCGAAGCCAAGTCCCTCTCACAGTACTGTGCGATCTGCCCTCTCCCCGGTGTTCCGCCTGGCCCTGGGAGGGTGTTTTTTCTTCGCTGGTAAGAAACGCTTCCCCCACCACTCTTGCCGGTGACGCAGGGCAGGCGGCGGGGATGGGCTGGTTACGGTTGGCGGTTGGCGGGTTGGCTAGGTGGCGGGGTGGCCAGTTGAGCAAGTTGGGTTGTTGGGTTGGCCGGTCGAGCTGGCCAGGGCAGCCATCCGCCCCTCCTTCGTCTCCCCCTTGTCCCGACGGCGAGGAGGGCAAGGGGGGCCAGGCACCCTCCCCTTTTGTCCCTCTTCTCAGGAGGCAATGCGCGTGTTCCCTTTAGGGGGGCCAGACACCCCCCCCCTTTGTCCCTCTTCTCAGGAGGCAATGCGCGCGTTCCCTTTCACTATTCTGATCGCCTGCTGGAACTCTGAGTGTCCCATGGGCATGGCGCAGGCTCAGGGCCTGGCAGGGCTGGAGCGGTGGTGTCGTGTCCCCGTGGATATGCTGCAGTTTAGGGCCATGGCAAAGATGGAAGAGTCAAAGCCCGACGGACGGCCTCGCTGCAAGAAGTGACAGGAATGGTACTGTAGTGACGAAACAGCGCCACTGGGTGCCCCCGTACTCGAACAGGAGGTGTGCGCTCGCAGAACCGCCCTAACTCCCCTTCAACGGGGGCGGGGGGGGGGGGGCGATTTCGGACCCCCCAACCCAACCCGTTCCCCCCCCCTTCAAAGAGGGTGGGGGTTCGGTTCGGACCCCCGCCCCTTGGGCGCTGGAGAGGGGGGGGGCCCACCCCTCCTTCCTTTAGCGCACATTGGGGGGGGAGCCTGGTTTCCGGAGCTCTCGATCTCCAGGCATCCGGACCTTCCGATTCGTTTGCTCGGACGCTTCAAGCCGCGGCGACGAGCGGGCTTAACGATGGTTCTAAGAGGAAGAGGAGGAGCAGGAGGAGGAGGAGGAGGAGATGGGGAGGAGGAGGAGGAGGACGGAGGAGGAGGAGAGGAGGAGGAGGAGGAGGAGGAGGAAGAGGAGGAGAAGGAGGAGGAAGATGAGCAGGAGGAGGAGGAGGAGGATGAGATGGTGGAGGAGGAGGAGGAAGAGGAGGAGAAGGAGGAGGAAGATGAGCAGCAGGAGGAAGAGGAGGAGGAATAGGAGAAGGAGGAGGAGGAGGAGGAGGAGGCGGGGGCGGAGGCGGGGGCGGAGGCGGAGCGGAGGCGGAGGCGAAGGGCGAATTCTTGTGCGCTCGCACCTCTGGATTTGCCCAGGGATTCGGTCTTCGGGTTCGGAGGTTTTCTGGGGGAGCAAGGGAGGTGGACCTGTCGCGCTGCGCGATCTGGCCTGGATTCCCTGGCCGAACCCGGCCTCGGGGGCGAGGAGCTCTCCCAGCAAGCATAGCTATACAAACACACTCACGCCAAGGGTCCCTCTTCGAACCTCGAGCGATCTCCGATCTCTGAGTCTCGGGCATCGCTCCTGGACTTTCTTAGCTCGACCATCGGTCGGAGCCGAAACGTTGTCTAACATGTACAATGTTTCTCCGAGCTGCGAGGTTGCACTCTGCGGTTCTCTAACAGCTTCACCCACTCCGCCGGCCCATATCCAGTCATCGCTTCGTAATCGTATTCGTACTCGTACTCGTAATCGTAGTCGTAATCGTAGTTGTAATCATAGTCGTGGTAGATCGTCGTAGTCGTAGTCGTAGTCGTAGCTGTAGTCGTATCGTGGTCGTAGTCGTGGTCGTAGTCGTGGTCGTAGTCGTCGTCGTCGTCGTCGTCGTCGCCGTCGTCGTTGTCGTCGTCGTCGTCGTCGTTGTTGTTGTGCGGCGGGTGCCGCGGAGCAATAATCATTGTCCACTATTGGTGGGACCTCAGTCCGTCAATAAGGTCGCCAAAAAGACAGATAATTCCCAACTACTGGGGTGTTCTACATACCTGCAGAGATGTCGCGGTCCCTCGTCCTCTGGCGAACAGACCCGCGTCCACCAGCGAATATTCCCTACCCCGACACACGTGTCGACGGGCCAGATCGACAACGCGCGTTTGTGCACAACTTCGGGCAAGCCGTCACTCGTGTCGCGCAGTTTTAGGGAGCTCCACGATAAGGCCCATCGCGGTCGCACGCCGCTCCCACACAATTTCGTGACATGGGTGTTAGGGTAAGGGTATTAGGGTTAGGCTGGTGGGGTTTGGGTTAGTGTGTTAGGATTAGGGTGGTAAGGTTCGGGTGTTCGGCTGGTACGCCTAGGGAGTTCGGGCGTTAGGGTTAGGGTGCTAGGGTTAGGGGGTCAGGGTTAGGGTTTTAGGGTCAATCCATTAGGCTTAAGGTGTTCGAGATAACCTTAGGGTGGTAGGGTTAGGGGCCAGGGTGATGGTTATGGGTTAGGGTGTTCGGGTTACGGCGTTAGGGTTATGGTGTTAGGGTGTTAGGCTTATGGTGTTAAGATGAGGGTGTTAGAGTTAGGGTGCTGGGGGTAGGGTGGTAGGCGCAGGTAGGGGTAGGGTTCCAGAGCCAGGGGGGCGGCGTGGGGAGGGGGGGGGGTCAGATTTTTGAGCCCAAGGGGGGGTGTCAAATACCCTCCAAAGCGGGGTGGGTCCGCCGACGACAGACCAGGGAAGCATGGGGGGGGATCCGACGGCGCGGCGCTCCCTCGGGTAATAACACTGTCGGCTTTACCATGCGAGCCAGCAGTCACGCCAAACCGTCCCCATAGTCTGCTGCAGCGGGACGAGTCCAAGGTGGGGCTCGTCCTCGTCCGCGCAGTTGGTTCGACATGCGGACGTGCTGGCCGTCGCGCCAAAGCGAGAGCATGGTTCGGAGCACTGGCCATCCTCCATCCGTGCTTATGTTGGAACTTTCAAGCTCTGTGGCCAAAATTCGTCGATTCACCTCGGGCGATAGTTCGATTTTAAAAAGGACCCGCCTTTCGTCCGTTCAACTGTTGGGTGTCTCACGGTTTATGACAACGAAATGTGAGGATGGCCAGCGCGATCACCAGGGGTTGAGCACCAATTGCCCACCGTACAATGACGGGGGATTTCCAATTCCAGGGCCATGCCACATTCTTTTAACCGACCCGACCTCCACCAATTGGGAATTCCGAGTGGCGGCGGCACAGGTTGCGGCGATGTCTCGGGCGAAATGCCCAGGCCGCCCTAGCGCCAAGACCGAAATCCTTCCTGCATGATACGCTTGCGCGGGCGATGGGTGGAAGAGGAGCCAGACGAGGAGTCTGTCGGTCTCGACGACATCCAAAGGTTGCAATGAAGCCTGCCCAGGGTGGCGCTTTAACAGTTCTGCCACCCAGGCCTCTGGCGAGCCTTGTCCGAACTCTCCTGGCCCCCCGAGCACAAAGCCTGGGAGGAACCCACGAGACAACCTAGATCATTTCTGGGCACCGGTTTCCCTTAGTGGCGGGCTTCCTCAGCGATATTTGTTAGTTGTTGTGAGCCCCACGCGTTAGACGTCATAACATTATGACCAGACCGAAGCTCCCAGTCACGAGACGGGTGCCCCCCCCCTAGGACGAGGATGACGAAACCGAGGGCGATATTATAGTATTGATGCGGACGCTGGTGAAGATGAAGCTGATGATGAGGTCGACGAACGACGACGACGATGACGATGACGATCTTGATGATGATGCTGATGATGACGATGATGCTGATGATGACGACGAAGAGGAGATTAGTGATGATGATGCTGATGCTGATGCTGATGCTGATGCTGCTGCTGATGATGATGCTGATAGCCACTATGATGATGGTGATTCGGCTGATAATCATGACTACGATTGTGGGCATGATGATTGTGAGTGTGTAGGTTATGGTGGCGACGATGATGATGATGATGATGATGATGATGGTGTCAGCCGTTGTTGATGATTGTCATGATGACGATGGCGACGGTGACGATGGTAATGGTGATTATGCGGATGATGGTGACGACGACGATGGTGGTGATGATACTGATAATGACGATGATGATGGCGAGGGTAGTGGTGATGGGGTGATGATGATGTTGATGTATGAGTATGGAATTTGTGGCGTTTACGCGGATGCTGCTACTGACTTTGGTTTTGGTGATGATGATGATGCTGATGATGCTGACGACGATGACGCTGATGATGATGGTGGTGGGGCTGGTGATGATGATTGTGATGATGATCGTGATTATGGTTATTATGATGAGGATGAAGATGCTGCTGCTGATGATGATGACGACGTTGATGGAGATGTGCGACCTTGGTGGATCGTGAACGATGGATGATTGATAATATATGATCGGGGATGGTGGTGATGGTGGTGGTGGTGGTGGTGGTGTTGATGATCCTGCTGATGATGACGATTATGACGATGCCGATGACGATGACGATGGCGATGTTGATCATGATGATGCTGATGATGCTGATGATGATGCTGATGATGCTGATGATGCTGCTGCCGCTGACGATGCTGCTGATGATGATGATGATGATATGATGATGATGATGATGATTATGATGATGATTGGTGATGATGATGATGATGATGATGATGATGATGATGATGACGATGATGATGATGATGGTGATGATGATGCTGATGTTGATGATGATGATGATGATGATGATGATGATGATGATGATGATGATGATGATGATGATGATGATGATGATGATGATGATGGGTGATGGTGACGATGCTGATGATGCTGCTGATGATGATGATGATGATGATGATGACGATGATACGGCTGATGATGCTGATGATGGGGATGATGTGGTTGATGTGGGTGAGTATGATGATGAGGCGGAATGTGATGAGGAGGAAGCCGCCTCCCCCCTGCCCTGTTCCATCTCTGGGCGCGCCCCTTCGTCCCCTGCTCCCCCCTCCCTCTCCTGGCCGCCTCCGCCCTGGCCGTACGCCCGGCGGCTGCCCGCACGAGGTCTACCTGGAGTCCCTACCAGCGGCGATTCAGGAGTCGGGGCCTTCCTTGGATGCTGCGCTGGCGCAGTCGGAGGGCGTGAAGGTGGACCTGGGACTCGAGAACAGGCCAGGCCCCGCTGGCAGGGGAGGGACACCGGGAGGACGACGCGTAAGAGGTGGTTGGCGGAACGAGGACGAGACTTCATGCTTGCTCGTCAGAAGCCGTGGGCATCCCCTGTTCAAGAGTTTACTCGAAAGCATGCCTATCGGCCGACACGGTGACTCTTTTGAGCGGTGGTTGTCCGCCGCGTCTGGTTAGGCTCAATCGTCCGCATTCTTGCTAGTCGGGTGATGCCGGCTGGCAATTTCCCGCCAGCATCGCCAGTGGGCTCAGCGTGGTGTATTTTGGCCTTCCACGAAAGGCAGACGAACGGCGGGGAACGTCAGAGCAGTCGAAGGGGACCTGCACTCCCCAGGTAGGCAAGGGCACCGCTCCAGAGCATCCGAGATCCGGGAGCGATTTATCTTGACGCTCAAATCGCAGACATGGTCCACACTTCCAGCACCTGCGCCACCACGACCGGCCGTGCTCAAACTGCGGCCCTGGGTCACGCAAGCCATGTGGTCCACGGCGGAGCTCCACTTCTGTCCGATCTAGCTTCGGCCAGGCAGGGAGGATCCGTGCACAAGGTCCTCTCCGAAGAGACCCCCTGAGCTAGGAGAAGAAGAAGACGATACGTCACATTGGTCGGGCTGTTATGCAGATGATCTATTCCATCTGGCCAGCGAACAACACCAAGTAGTGGCAGGAGACCGCAGACACACACACACACACACTCAGCAGTGTCCTTCATTTTGGACAGGTTCTCCTCCGAGACTCCCATGCGCGAGACAACATAGCAAACGCCAGTGGCCATCATGGCCTTTTGTGTCTAAAGCTCCAGGAGCATCCGTCCTTTCTCAGATCCAAGATCTTTGCTATCTTTCACATCTCGCCAACGACTGCTTAATATACAAGCCTTTGCGCACAACCACTCCGACCCCCCCTATGAGTCCTGCCCCCACCAGCTGGACTCCTTGCTTGAAAGTGTGGCCGCCAACGCATGGTAGCGCACTCTCTTTTTGCAGCGTGGTGTACATGCGCTTGCAATCTGTGCTATCAGAACAGCGGTCTCACTCCTCCGCTCCTCTTCCTCGGATCGGTCAGTGCTGCCGGCATGGGAACCTGCAACAGACTGCGTGCTGCCCGAATTGTGGTGCCACTGGCATGCTTGCAGTCGCTGCCTTCCGCACGTCTCGAAGCTTGGAGTTGAAAGTGTCGCGTGCCACACGCGCTCACTCGACAGTCTGGGCCTTAGCTTCGGCCATCATAATCTTCTCAAGTATGTCATGCTCCTTTTGTAAACACTGCCTCACATCCTCTCTTGCGAAGACTTCGTAGCTCCCCCCTGTCTCCTCTCCAGCTTCGCTCCCATCGCGAGCACCATCGTCTACTTTATGAATGGTCTCATGCACGACTCGGTGCGCTTCCCAGGGAGGGTGGGGAAGCTTGAGCTCGTCCACCGGCAGGGAGGCGACATCAGGGGGCTCGATCTGCATCGGGGCAGCACCTTCAGGGCCACGAGCGCAAGCAACACGATCCCCTCCAGCTGGCCTTAAGTCAGGCGTGTCCCTCTACTGGAGGAGTATTAGAAGATAGTCGAGACATAGCCTCTGGACGATGTTTTGTTTATTGGTCGACTAATTTTTGTTGTTCTTCGAATGCTTTTTTTCTTCTTTTCAATTTTTCTGCAGGAGGACATTTTCCGACCTAGAGCTGGCCCAGCAGCCCGTGGAGGAGGCCGAGGCGGGCCCCCCGCCCCGGCCACGGCCTGGCGCGCCGCCTGGGGCGCAGCGGGGGGCGTGGCCTGCCGCGCCCTGGGTTCGGGCCGGGCGAAAGGGGGGGGATTGGGAAAGGGGGGGGTACGAAATTCTTTACGCTTCGCGTATCCCCACCAGACCATCTCACAACAGCAACTCTTGCGAAGCGTGCCGACAGTTGTGTTGTTCAGGCGTGTGTCCGCTTGGCCCCGCATATCTCCCCTGTTCCTCCTTCTTCCCGCCTCCTTGTACATCCTCCTTGTGGGGGCAGCGGGAGAAGGACGACGCGGAAGAGGAGGGAGAGAAAGCGGTGGGAGGCAAGAGGGACTCAGCGGAGAGGACGATCTCAGCGATGATCTGAACAACGACGACGCACCCGACGACGACGACGATGTCGACCGCAACGACGACGACCACAACCGCGACGACGACGACGACGTCGACGACGACGACGAAGGCGGCGGTGCGGGCCCTCGTTGTGTGAGTCCTTCGGCCCCGTCGTCCTTGTGTGTCTTTCGGGACCCTATTCCTGGTGTGAGTCGCTCGGTATCCTCGTCGTGTGAGTCGTTCGGGCCCCTCCTCCTGGTGTGAGTCGTTCGGGCTCCTCCTCCTGGTGTGACTCGTTCGGGCGCCTCGTCCTGGTGTGAGTCGTTCGAGGCCCGCGTCGTGGTGTGAGTCGTTCGGGCTCCTCGTGGTGTGAATGGGTCGGGCGCCTCGTCCTGGTATGAGTCGTTCGGGCTCCTCCTTGTGGTGTGAGTCGTTCGGGCTCTTCGTGGTGTGAGTCGTTCGGGCCCCTCCTCCTGGTGTGAGTAGTTCGGGTCCCCCCTCCTGGACAGAGTCGTTCGGGCCCCTCCTCGATGTGTGAGTCGTTCGGCGAGGGGCCCGAACGACTCACACAAGGAAGAGCCCGAACGACTCACACCAGGGCGAGGGGCCCCAACGACGCACACCACATGCATTCTGGTCCAGGACGTCGCCGTCGTGTGAGTCGACAGAGTCGGTTACGTGTAAGACTGGTGAACGACCGCCTTCTGTCTTGCCTCCCATCGCCTTCTCTCCCTCCTCCTCTTCCTCCTCTTCGGCTCCTAGTCGTAGTAGTAGAAGTAGTACCAGTAGGATCAGTTGTAGTACTGGTAGTGGTAGTAGCAGTAGTAGTAGTAGTAGTAGTAGTAGTAGTAGTAGTAGTAGTAGTAGTAGTAGTAGTAGTAGTAGTAGTAGTAGTAGTAGTAGTAGTAGTAGTAGTAGTAGTAGTAGTAGTAGTAGTAGTAGTAGTAGTAGTAGTAGTAGTAGTAGTAGTAGTTAGTAGTAGTAGTAGTAGTAGTAGTAGTAGTAGTAGTAGTAGTAGTAGTAGTAGTAGTAGTAGTAGTAGTAGTAGTAGTAGTAGTAGTAGTAGTAGTAGTAGTAGTAGTAGTAGTAGTAGTAGTAGTAGTAGTCGTAGTAGTAGTAGTAGTAGTAGTAGTAGTAGTAGTAGTAGTAGTAGTAGTAGTAGTAGTAGTAGTAGTAGTAGTAGTAGTAGTAGTAGTAGTAGTAGAAGTAGTAGTACAGTAGTAGTAGTAGTAGTAGTAGTAGTAGTAGTCGTCGTAGTGGTAGTGGTAGTGGTAGTAGTAGTAGTAGTAGTAGTAGTGGTAGTAGTAGTAGTAGTAGTAGTAGTAGTAGTAGTAGTAGTGTAGTAGTAGTAGTAGTAGTAGTGGTATTTCCAGTATGTAGTGCAACGAGTATGAGTAGTAGTAGAAGTACAAGTAGTAGTAATCGTAGGGGAAAGGGTAGTAGTAGATGTCTTTTGGAAGCTGCTCGGAGGCCTCTTGGGGCGTCTTCGGCGCCTCTTGGCGCATCTTGGGGACCTCTTGGGGGTATCTGTGGGACCTCCTGGAGGCGTCGTGGTGCCTCCTGGGGATCTCTTGTGGCCCATCTGGGGACCTCTTGGGGCCATATGGTGGACCTCTGGGGGCCCTCTTGGGGGGCTTGTCTGGGCGCTGCCCCTCCTCCTGGTGTGACTCGTTCGGGCTCCTCGTGGTGTGAGTCGTTCGAGGCGCGCGTCGTGGTGTGAGTCGCTCGGGCTCCTCGTGGTGTGAATGGGTCGCGCGCCTCGTCCTGGTAGGAGTCGTTCGGGGTCCTCCTTCTGGCGTGAGTCGTTCGGGTTCTTCGTGGTATGAGTCGTTCGGGCCCCTCGTCCTGGTGTGAGTCGTTCGGACTCCTCGTGGGGCCTCTTGGCGGCCTCTTGGAGCCTCTTGGGGCCTCTTGGGGGCCTCTTGGGGGCCTCTTGGGGGCCTCTTGGGGGCCTCCTGGGGGCCTCTGGGGGCCTCTTGGGGGCCTCTTGGGGGCCTCTTGGGGGCCTCTTGGGGCCTCTTGGGGGCCTCTTGGGGGCCTCTTGGAGGCCTCTTGGGAGGCTCCTGGGGGCCTCTTGGGGCCATCTTGGGGCCTCTTGCGACCTCCTCAGAAGCGCAAAGAAGCGCTGCCCCCTGAGAAGGACAAAATGAACCCAAAACCATTGTAAAATCAATGATTTTGCTATGAAGGAAGATGAGCGCGGCCCCCTCGGGAGGCCAAAATGGGGCCAAAACCATCGTAAAAACCAGGATTTTGGCTTCACAGAAGAGGAGGGGGCTACAAGAGGGTCCCCCCGTCGGAGCCAGAATCCTCGTGAGGGTCGTCGTTTTTTGGCCCTCCCAGGCGTCGAAAAAGACCCCCCTGACCACCCGCGGGACTCCCTCTCCAGGCCCAGGGGGAGGGGGTAGGGGGAGGGGTAAACCCCTCCCCGAAGGGGAAGAAGGGGGGTTGGGGGGTTGAGAACAGAGAGAGCTCGCTAAACCACTCACGCCCAAAGGGCTGGTGGGATTTGCTGCGTGCAGCTGGTTTCGGCCTCACCGATGGGCCCATTCCTCGATACATAGCCGCCTCCGGCGCAGGGAGGCGCCGGGAAAATCAGCTACGTAAGCTGATTTTCAAACTCCCCCTTTGCTATCCCCCCCTTTCGCCCGACCCGATGGGTACGGGCCTCCCCCCTAGTGGCCGTGGGGATCTCCTGCCTGGCTCCACTCTGATCGGCACGCCCGAAATGGGCACGGAAGGAATGGGCACAATGCCCAACAGCAGTTCCTGTTCCTTTTGAACAGGACTCGCTGCCCGCTCCGCAGCGGCCTGTGCCCATTTGAGACAGAAGGCCGCCTGCCCACAGCGGCCGCTGTTTGTTTGGGTTGTTGTTGGGCATTGTACACATTTTTTCCGTACCCATTTCGGGCGTCCAAATCTGAAGTCGGGCCTGCCTTTCTGCAGGATGCACCGCGCGCGTTCCGCTACTCGCAAAGTGCCTACTCGCACACATCCTAAAAACACATGCCTGCTTTGATGTAATCTCTCGTAGATCCTCCGCGGGGGATCCAGGCCATTTGCGAGTAGCTACTTTGCGAGTAGTGGAACAATTCAAACGTAGTACGAAGATTGTTTGGGGATGTTTTTCCTACAGTTTTTTTTTCATGTTTCGTCCAGAATCCGCCCGTAGGGGGACATGCCCGACCTAACTCCAATCCGCTGCTTTGGCGAGAAGGGTTGCAGTAAACGATCGGCTTCGAGACGTTTTTTTGGTTCAGCCTCTTCTGGGGCAGTGATCGCGGCGAGCAGCGTGTCAGTTGCCTCATGGAGCTGTTCATGGATATTCTGCATCTTCGCTTCCGTCGGCCCCACCTCTTGCAAACACAGTCGAATCCTGCGAGATGCGTCCTCTACTTGCTTGGCCAGCTTTGTGTCTTCGTGTCGTCGGCAGTATCCCATTGAGAAGCAGGCGGCATAGGGGCGGGCTCGGGAGGTGGACCGAACTCGCTAAGGTTGGCCTGCAACTCCACCGGTATGCCAGCAGCCTGGCAGCTGCTTGAAGATCCTTTCTGGAACCTGTTCTGTACCAGCTTGATTGTGCTTTAAATTTCTGGATTGTTCAGACATGGACGATCCGCAGCGCTTGGAGCACACCTCGTGGCCATTGCTCCCGAACCCCCCATTGCTCGCATGACGAGCAGACTTCGTGAGGTTTGACACTCGTCTTCAACCCCTGAGCACGCCGAGATGCGTCAGCGTCTGCAGGTTGGAAGGCGCATGTGCCAGCATCACCCCGTCAGGAACCCTGGGCCTGTCGGTTGCCGCGATCACTCGACCAAGGAGGAGAGCGAACAGCACTGTCACGGGCGGGTGCCATGAAGTATTGGGCGACACACGGGGCAGCAGGAACTGGACATGCCTCAGTTTACCCACCACCCCGCACAGTCAATGCGCACGGTAAAGATTGACAACTTTCCAAGGCTACCCTCGCATCCTTGCCGCTGCGGCCCATCCTCGGCGACTTTAGCTGGCCAGCCCCGTTCGCACGCGCCAACATTGCACTCCATGGCCCTTGCATCCTTACCGCGCATCCTCAGTGTGCGACTTCACTGCATGTCAGGGAAGCGGGAAGACTTTGCTCCACTAGGAGCTCACCAAACACGTGGGTCTGGCCGCGGATCAGCGGTATCCGTGCTCTGCCACGGGCAGGGATCATTTTGAGCCAAAATGGCCATGACAGGGGGGGGAAGGGAGGGGTAGGCATGGCGAGGGGGAGGGCGGGGGCAAAGGGAGGGGAGGGATGGGGGAGCGGGAAGGGGGCGTATGGGAGAGGGGATGAGAGGGAGAAGGCGGGGAGGTGAATGGGGAGGGGGAGGGGGAGGGGGGGGAGGAGGGGGAGTGGCGGGGCGGGGGCTGGGGAGGGGAGTGGAGGGCAAGGGGGAGGGAGCGAGCCGACAACCAGAGCGGCGGGCCCCTCAGCCCCCTGGAGCTGGACCGCTCACCAGCGGAGCTCCCGAGCGAGGACTGGCCGCCGCCTCCCTGCGCCAGCTGCTGCTGCTGCTGCTTCTCCTCCGCGTCTGGCGTCGCTCCTTCTTCAGTCCCCGTCCTGCTCTTCATGTACTCCTCCTCCTCCACTACCACTTCCTTCTCCTCCTCCTCCTCCTCCTCCTCCTCCTCGTTCTCCTCCTCCTCCCTTCTGTTCCCGGCTTCCTGCTCAGCCTGCTCCTGCCCCTGATTCTGCCGGTTCTGCTCCGTCCGCTTCTGCTTTTCCTCCTCTTTCTCCCGCTCCTCTGTTCTTCGGCTTCTCCGAGCTCCTGGGCCAAGGCAACGATGGCGAGCACCAGCGAGCTCTGTGCATTGAGGAGTTGCCGCTTCTGCATCCTGGTTGAGGCACTGCAGGGTGCCACGTGCCTGTCAGTGGTACGTCCTTTCCATTGCAGTTCGTCAGGAGGAAACAAAACCACAGACACAATTAATGGTCGATTCCCCAGAAAGTATGCGAACATATGGGAAGTGGGGGGAAGACAAAAACCCAGAAAATATGGGAACATATGGGGAATCCTCTTATTTGTGTGTTTGTGTGTCCTAGGGCCCCTTCAATCGGTATCTGGAGGGACACGAGCGGCAGCAGCAGCATCTTCGGTGCCCGCCAGAAGCTGTGCGCCGGGGGCGCGGGCTGCCGCCCGGTGAGCGCTAGCTGGGCTGCGGAGTGGGTCTTCGCTGGCTGGCGGCGGCAGTGCGCGGCGGTGGCGGTGTCTTCGCGGTCCATGCCGAGACTGGGCGGGAGGCAGCAGTCACGGGTGATTTTCGCTTCGCGAAGGATTCCGTTCCCTTCCATTCCGATCCGATTCGCTCCGTTCTGTTCCACCCCATCTGTCCCTCTTGTTCTACTCTTCGTCATCCATCCCATTCCATTCTTCCCCCTCCTCCTATTCTTCCCACTATCGCGTGGAATCCTCCTATTCCTTCCTCGTCACTCCCCTCGATTCCATTCCTCCTCCCTCCAGCTCATTCCATTCCTTTCCTCCCTCTCCGCGTGCTCCTCCTCTCGATTCTGCTGCTGCTCCTCCCCGATCCTGCTGCTCCACCTGCTCCTCCCCTCCTGCCGCCCCTTCCCATTGCTCCTCCGCTCCTCTCGCTCCTCTACCCTCGTCGTTCTCCTGCTCCTCCCGATGGTTCTGCTGCTCCTCTTCCCTCCTCCTGCTCCGTCGGATTCTTCTGCCCTCTCCTCTCTCCTCCCTCCTCCCTCTCCTCCTCCTGCTCCGTCCGATCCTTCTGCCCCTCCTTCTTCTCCTCATGCTCCCTTTCATTCCCATCCTCATGCTCCAGCGCCCCTCCTCACGCTCCACTGCTCCTCCTCCTCCTCCCCCTCCCCCTCCTCCTCCTCCTCCTCCTCCTCCTCCTCCTCCTGCCCCTTCTTTGTGGTGTGTCGGTCTTACGGCCCGTGCCCATGTCTCTGTCTCTGTCTAAGTCTCCGACTCAGTCTCTGTGTGTCCGTCCGTCCGTCCGTCTGTTTGTCTATCTTGTCTCTAGTCCTATCACTCTCTCTCTCTCTGTCTGCCTGTGTCTCTGTCGCTTTCTCTCTTTCTCCCCTCCTCCCGCTGCTCTTCTGAGTCACTCCCTCGACTATCAGACCAGGCTATCAGAAGGCATGTGGTGCCCTAAGCGATGCTTCATCCCCTTCCCTCAGGACAAGCACGTGGATCCGGCGCTCATCCCAGGACAGCTATCTGAGCCACCAGCGCTCGGGAACCCGGACACGGTGGATGATATCACGAGGCCGTCAGGGACGGGAAGTTCGGGGGGACGTTCGGGGAGGCGGGTGAAAAAGTGGAGGAGGCGTGGCTGGAAAGCATGGCATGGAGGAGTGCAGGCGAAACGGAGAAGGGTAGAATGATGATGAGCAGGATGATGCTCTCAGAGGTGGGATGTTGGAGGGGCAGATGAATACGAGGAGAAGGAGGAGGAGGAGGATGGGGGAGGAGGAGGAGGAGAGGATGGGTGCGCGGTGTGGGGTATTCGAGGAGGAGGAGGAGGAGTATCTGATGATGCTGATGATTCTGATGGTGGTGGTGATGATGCTGCTGCTGATGATGATTATGATGATGCTGCTGCTGATGACGATGATGCTGATGATGATGCTTTTGATGATGACGATGCTGATCATGCTGATGGTGATGCTGCTGCTGATGATGTTGACGATACGGATGATGATCATGATGATGGCGATGGTGATGCTGGTGATGATGATCACAATGATGATGATGATGATGATGATGCTGTTGATGCTGGTAATTATGATGATGCGGATGATTGGTGATGCTGGTGATGATGATAACAATGCTGCTGATGCTGATGCTGAGTATAATAATGTTGATAATGATGTTGTTGGATACTGCTGATGATGCTGTTTCTGATGACGATGCTGACGACGATGATGATATGGGTGACGACGATGCTGCTGCTGCTGCCGCGTATTAAAAAGGATGATGACGATGACGATGATACTGATGCTGATGATGATGATGATGATGATGATGATGATGGTGCTGATCATCATCGTACCGATGCTGATGCTGATGATGATGGTGATTTCGATGGCGATTGCGATGCCCTCGGTTATGTGTGATGGGTGTTATGATGATCAGGATGATGATGCTGCTGCTGATGCTGATGATGATTACAGTGATGATACCGAGGACGATGGTGCTGCTTTTGTTGATGATGATGATGATGATGAAGAAGTGGAGGAGGATGGTGATCTGGTGATGGTGATGATGCTGACGATTTTATTGACGACGTTGCTGCTGCTGATGCTGACGATGATGATGCTGCTGATGATGGTGATGATGTTGCTGCTGCTGATGCTGATCATGCTGATGATGCTGATGCTGATTATGATGCCGATGATGCTGATTATTATGATGCTATTGGTGACCGTATCTATGATGACGATGATGCTGATGATGATGATGATTATGCTGATGATGATGATGATGATGATGATGATGATCACGGTGATGTTGACGATGACGATGATTCTGCGGCTGCTGATGATGCTGCTGACGATGCTGATGCTGATGAGATGATGCTGCTGATGCCGATGCTGATGCTGATGCTGATGCTGATGGTTGTGGTGGTGGTGGTGATTATGACGATGCTGCTGCTGATGATGATGATGATGATGATGATGATGCTGATGATGATGATGATGATGATGATGATGATAATGATGATGATGATGATGATGATGCTTGTGCTGCTGATGCTGATGTTCATGCTGATGCTGGCGCTGATGCTGATGCTTATGCTGCTGCTGATGATTGTGCTTGATATGATACTGCAGATGCTGCTGCTCATGATGGTGATGGTGAGGATAATGGTGATGGTGATGGTGATAATGATGCTTATGCTGCTGCTGATGCTGATGCTGGTGCTGATGATGCTGATGATGATGAGGATGGTGATGCTGATGATGATGATGAGGATGATGATGATGATGATGATGATGATGACGATGATGCTGATGATGCTGATGAATCTGATGATGATGATTATGATGATGATGATGATGATGATGATGATGATGATGATGATGATGCTGATTGTGGTGATGATGCTGGGGACGAGGAGGATGAGCGATGGACGACGCGGTGGGCAAGCATGAGATGAGCAGACGGCGGTTCACATGGGACCTCACGGGTGGGATATCTGGGGTAGGCTATTGATCACGTGGAAGGGGAGGGGCGGCTGACGGCAAGGACGAGCGGAATAGATGAGACGGTGGGGAAGAATGAGGCGGAGGCCTTCTTAGATGGGAGGTTGATCTTTGGAAGAGGCGGATTAACTCACAGGGTGTGGGAGAGGGTGAGGGACGCACGGAGGAGATGCGACCGACGAGGACGAAGATGAAGATGCAGATGCAGATGACGATGGCGATGAAGATGAAAAGGAATATGATAAAACTTATGATGATGCTGCTGCTGATGATGATGCTGATGGTGATGATGATGCTGCTGATGATGATGAGGACGATGCGGATTTCGATGATGATGCTACAGCTGATGATGATGATGCTGATGATGCTGATGCTGACGATGATGTTGATGATGCTGCTGTTGGTGATGCTGCTGATGCTGCCGGTGACGATTCTGATGCTGATGATGCTGCTGCTGATGTTGATGATGCTGATTATGCCGATCATGATGCTGCTGATGTTGATGATGGTGCTGAGGTTGATGCTGCTGCAACTGATCATGAAGATTGTGACGATGATGATGATGATGGTGATAACCCATGATGCTGATGATGCCGATGCTGCTTCTGATGATGATGATGCTGATGATGACGGTGCTGAATATCATGATGATGACGATGATGATGCTGATGATGATGATGCTGATTATGCTGATGATGCTGATGATGATGGTGCTGATGCTGATGATGATGCCGATGATGGAGATGCGCGACCTTGGTGGATCGTGAACGATGGCTGATGGATAATAGATGATCGGGGATGGTGGTGGTGATCTTGGTGCTGGTGATGATTACGATTGTCATGATGATGCTTCAGCTGATGGTGACCACGGCAACGAGGGTGATGAGAAGCAGGAGGATGAGACGGATGCGGCTGAGTACGAGGAGGAGGAGGAGGAGGAAGATGAGGTTGAAGAGAAAGCGAATGAGGAAGACGAGGAAGAGAAGACGGAGGGTGCCTTTATCATCTGTGCAAACGTGGACGACTCGGATGAACAAATGGAGAAGGATTCAAACGTGTTGTTGCCGCACCCGTCTGAGCCAGTGTCAACGCAACCACCATCCACCATCATGACCCAATGTCAGGGGCCTTTAACTTCCCACAGGCCACGAACACGTTCACCGCCATTGCAGCCGTGACCACCATCGCCACCCCCGTCTCCGCAGGCATCGCCTCTGGCACCACCGCAATCATTACCCACCGCCGCCGCCGTAGCCGCCGCCGAGCCACCGCACCACAGCCACCACTGTGTCGGTGCTTTGTCCTTACGCCCCCGTTGAAATCTGAGGCACTCAGTGGCACGCTGATGCCTCGACGTGCCAATCCCGTCGAGTGGTGTCTGACAGCATGGTTGCTTGGACCAGAAGTTTGATATTCCTTTCTCTTGTCCCCATTGTCTTCCGCTCCAGGGCTCCAAGCCTCCACTCCCCTCCCTTCTTCTCTTTCCCCTCCTCCTCTTCTTCTTCTTCTTCCAATGGGGACTAACCTGTTGCGCGAGGCGTTGCAGTTGTGCGCCCGATAGGAAGTTTGCCAGACTGGTGATGATGCGGAGGATGATGCTGGTGCTGCTGCTGACAGTGATGCTGATGCTGATGCTGGTGATGCTGGTGATGCTGATGATGACGATGATACTGCTGCTGCTGATGAAGATGATCATGATCATGCTGACGAGGGAGGAGACGGCGGATGAGGATCATGATGTTGCTGACACTGCTGTTGCCGCTGATCATGCTGATCATTGAGATGATTGTCTAGATGATGCTGATGCCGATGGTGATGCTGATGACACTGATGATGCTGATGCTGATGATGATGACGGTGACAAGGCGCGTGATGACGATGACTATGCAGATGTTGTCGATGACTAGGCTGCTGTTGACAAGACCACTGATGATGCAGCTAATGACTATATTGGCTATGATGGCGATCTCTATGATGACGATGATGATGCTGATTCTGATTATGATGCTGATGATGGTGATGCTGATGCTGATGATGCTGATGGTGATGTCACGGGTGATGCTGATGCTGATGCTGATGACGGTGCTGATTCAGATCATGACGATGATGATGATGATGATGACGCGGCTGATTATTATGATGATGCTGCTGACGCTGATGCTGCTCATGGTAATTTTGATGATGCTGATGCTGGTGATGCTGATGATGATAATGATGATGATGCTGATGCTCATACTGTGATGCTGTTGCTGCTGGTCATGATGACGATCATGCCGTCGACACTGCTGATGATGCTGCTGATGATGCTGATAATGGCGATGCCATTGATGCTAATGGTCGACGTGGTGTTGGTCGTGATGCTGCTGATGACGATATTGATGATGCTACAGATGCTGATGGTGATGATGGTGATGATGTTGATGCTGCTGATGACGATGATGATGCTGATGATGCAGCTGATAATGCTGATGCTGATGCTGCTGAGGATGATGATGCTGATGATGATGATGATGATGATGATGATGATGGTACTGCTGATGCTGATGATGATGCTGATGCTGATGCTGATGTTGATGCTGATGCTGATGTTGGTGATGCTGACTATGTTGATGCTGGTTCTGGTGCTGGTGCTGGTGATGTTGTTGGTGATGCTGGTGATGATGATGACGCTGATGCTGATGCCGATGCTGATGCTGAGGATGCTGCTGATGCTGATGATGCTGATGATAAGGATGCTGATGCTGATGCTGCTGATGCTGATGATGCTGCTGATGATGATGATGATGCTTGTGATGCTGATGCTGATGCTGATGATGCTGATGGTGATGATGATGCTGAGGATGGTGATGGTAATGCTGATGATGCTGCTGCTGCTGATGATGATGATGGTGACGATGATGATGCTGATGATGATGATGATGATGATAATGATGATGATGATGATGATGATGATGATGATGATGATGATGCTGATGATGATGATGATGATGATGATGATGATGATGATGATGATGATGATGATGATGATGATGATGATGATGATGATGATGATGATGATGATGATGATGATGATGATGATGATGATGATGATGATGATGATGATGATGCATATTCAGACGAGGAGAAGGGCAACGTGACGGTGAAGGGAGCGATGCACTACCATGATGAGGGCGACGCAGATGACAAGGAGGACATGTGCGTGAGAGGAGGAGGGTTGATGACCAGGGGGAGGAGGAGGGAGGAGGAGAAGGAGGAGGGGGAGGAGTAGGAGGAGGAGGAAGGGGAGGAGAAGGAGGAGGAGGAGGAGGAGGAGGAGGAGGAGGAGGAGGAGGAGGGCGTACAGCGAAGAAATGAATGATCGGGGTATTCAGCATGATGATTCTGATGAAGAACGGGGTGCCCACGGTTAGTAAGCCCGCGGCGGGGTAAGCAGCACCAGGACATTTACATTGAGGATGGACGGGATATTGACGGGGGAGGAGGTGGAGGAGGAGGAGAAGGAGGAGGAGGCGGAGGATGAGGCGGAGGAGGAGGAGGAGCAGGAGGAGAACGAGGATGAGGAGTAGGACGTGTAGATACACGGGGAGGGGGATGGAGAGTTGAGGTAGACGTGGGGAGGATGCGGATGATCAAGAGGAGGAAGATGAGGAGGAATAGTGGGATCATGATGATGCTGATGCTGATGCTGATGCTGATGATGATGATGATGATGATGATGATGATGATGATGATGAGTATGATGATGATGATGATGATGATGATGATGATGATGAGTATGATGATTATGATGATGATGATGATGATGATGATGATGATGATGATGATGATGATGATGATGATGATGATGATGATGATGATGATGATGATGATGGTGGTGGTGATGATGATGATGATGATGATGATGATGACGATGATGATGATGATGATGATGATGATGATGATGATGATAATGATGATGACGATGATGACGATGATGATGAAGTGCAGAGATGGAGGATGGAGAGGGGCCTTGGGAGGAGATATAGAGGTGATGAGGATGATGATAACCGGGAGAACGTGACGGGGGTGGGGACTGAGGACGGAGGACGGATGAGGCAGATGAGGAGGCGGAGGCAGATGAGGAGGCGGAGGAGGAGGAGGAGGAAGAGACGGAGTCCAGAAGGTGCTGTCAACTCTAAGGCAGTGGTGTTCCATGCCCCTTCAAGAGCTGTCATGCGTCTCTAGGGGGGTGGGTGGGTGGGGGAATGGTCGAGATGGGGAGGAACTGGAGGACCAGAGCAATCGCAGCATGCATCAGCGATGCTGCAATACACCCTCCCATCCAGAGTCCCATCTTCGTGCCTAAGTCCCTGCAGGTCCTGTAGTTCACTGCAACGAGCGCGCCCCTGAGCCACCATCAGCGTGTCGGCCACCCCGTGCGTGTAGCTCTTGCACAACCGGGCTGGACGTAAACGGTGTTTTTTTAGTTTTCGTCATGTTTTCGTTTTCCCTCGTTTTGTCCTGAATTCGCCTTCGCTGCAAACCGGCATCGAAGCGAAAACGGCCCACGCAATCGCCAACACACCGTTGAGGTCCACCCCTGCTGCACAGCTTTCTACACCTTTGGCCATGAGGCCGGGGATTTTCTCAGGCGAGAGCACCCCCTTTTGGGAAGGGGCCGCCTTTCACCCGTGCAGCTGATTCGTAGAAGGTTCAGACTCCATGGACTTTATGGCAGGGCTGGACCTAAACGCTGTTTTTCGTTTTGCTTTCATTTTGGCATTCGTTCTGCTCTACCTGTTTTCCTACACCTCCCTGCCACAACGAAAAACAACACAGAGCCGATGTCCAGCAAAACCACGTTTAGGTCCAGCCCTGACTTATGGGTTGTAGGTTGTAGATCAAGAGGGTCTCAGTCAAGGGCCCTGTTCTGAGCACGAGCCGCCCTCCATCTGTGTGACTGCCGCAGAATGTGAAAACAAACGCGTGCGGCGCTGATTTCGGAGAGCTCCACGTCGTGGAGCCGACCCTTCCATTTTCTAAAGTATTGCAAACTTGTGGCAGCGAGTGTGCGCGGCGCTATGGCCAGAGCCACGTCTTGAACAGGAGCCGCCCTCCATCTTGAAATTGCTGCATCTGTTAAAGACGAACGTTCGCGGCGCTAGGGCGATAGACTAAGCTCAATCCATCTAACTATCGCAAACTTTGAAGACGAACCTGCATGGCGCTATCGCGATGAACCAACGTTGAACACGACTTGTGCTCCATCCTCGAAAGTGCAGAGAGCTTTTGTGACGAGTGTGCGCGGCGCTACGGCGGCAGTTTTATTTTGAAAGGCACCTGTGTTCTATCCTTGCATCTGTGAGGAGGAGGAGGAGGAACGAGGACGAGTCCAAGGGAGGAGGAGGAGGAGGAGGAGGAGGAGGAGGAGGAGGAATGAGGACGAGGCCAAGGGAGGAGGAGGAGGAGGAGGAGGAGGAGGAGGAGGAGGATGAGGAGGAAGTCTCAGGCGACACGCCGAGCCCGCGCTATCGACATGTCTGGGTGTGCGACAGGGAGGGGTTCTCCAATAGCCTTCGGCCCATCCCGCCGACGTGCCCGGGCTGTGGGTCATGGGCCTCAAGGATGTTCGCTGGGATGTTGCCGGAGGCCTCTCGGGGCATCTTGGGATCTCTTGGGGCCTCTTGGGGGCCTCTTGGAGCCTCCTCGGGACCTGGGGGCCTCTTGGGGCGGAAGGCTCGGATTTTCGGTTAGGCCCATCTGGGCCCCTTCTTGGAGCCGTGTTCGGGCCCTCTTGGGCCGTCTGGGAGCGTCGGGAGCTCGAAACGTTGAGGAACAGTCATTGAAAACCCTTAGTCAAATCAATGACTTTGGCCTTCTCGGGGTCCTCCTGGGAAGGTTCTTGAGACTCATAGGGCGTCTTGGAGACCTCTTGGGCCGTCTTGGGACCATTTTGAGCGTCTTTGCGCGATCGTTCGGCGACTCGGGGCGCTCTTGGACAGCCTTGGGGGTCTCTTGGGGCCCTCTTCGCCTGTCCTGAGGGCCTCTTGGACCCGACAAAGTCATGCGAGACGGTGCCGGGAACCCCAGGGGGCAGGCGAGAAGTCCAAGAAGACCTGGCAATTTGGGCTCTGGGCCCTCAAAGTCTCCCCAGGTCTGCTTAAGGGATTCGGCAAAGGACCTGAGGACACGCCCACTACGTGCCCAGCGGCACGGCGGCGGATCTACAAGGAAAAGGGATTGAGGAACGATTGCCGCTAAACATCCGAACAGACGGCTAGCATCGCCGACTCTATCGTATTGGCAGTGCACGGCTCACGAGAGGCTGGTTCGACAGTCACCGCGTCTAGCGCGTTGCCCTTGCCAAGCGCTGCGGCGCCTCTTCCGTTCCTCATTTACCCCCTCATGTCCACATCTGCATCTCCCTTTCTCCTCTTTCCGTCCTTTCGGTTGTTGGGAGTGGGGTCGGAGGGAGGGGATATAGAGAAGAGGATCATGAAAGCTAGGGTACGGAGGGCGGATGCAGAGGAGGAAAGGGGAGGGAGAGGGGGATGATGATGATGATGGTGATGATGAGAATGAGGAGGATTAGGACCAGAGTAAACACCTGGTGCAACGGCGATGCTGTAATACACCCTCCCGTCCCAAGTCCCCCCACCATTCGGGACCCCCCCCTTGAGAGCCAGTGTTGAAGAAGGACCGCCCGCCATCCATGTAAGTGTTGCAGAGTTTTAAGTTCTCGGCGCAAGTAATGATGACATCTCAACCGTTAGCCCCACATTGGAAACGGAGCCCCCTTTCATCAGTGAACGGTTTCGCACATTTAACCTCGGGCCATCTGATTTGAAGAAACCTCAAGCGAAATCCCAACTTTGGCCAAGGGTGCATCCTCCCTCCTTGCGAATGCTGATATTTGTTGCACGAACGTGCGCGGGCCAGGGCGAGGGCCACACGTTGAACTCCATTCGCCTTCTATCCATGCTTGTAGTGAGAGCTTTCAGTGTAAATGTGCGCGGCGCCAAGTCCAGAGCCACATTTTGACAACAACCCACCTGTAACCTTGGAGCCGTTAGAACTGCGACGCTTCAGGGTCATACGCGGCGATGAGGTCTCGGGCAGACTGCCTGACCCGCCCTACGAACGCGGCTGGTGGCGAGGCAGAGAAGAGTGATGCTTGAGGAAAAGGGGTGGAGAGAGGACGGAGGTGGGGGAAGGAGTGAGGAATCCTCCCTCCCTCCCTCCCTCCCCTTCCCAATTCGCGGCCCCAGAGGTGCCGACCCCTTCCTCGGGGCTAGGTTTTCGTCCCGGTTCTACTTTCATGGTCCTGGGGCCCTGGAACTGGCCCAAGATGCCGAAATCGAGGAGAAACGCCTGGATGAAAAGTAACGTTTCGTTGAAGATTTGAGTTCTTCTTCTTCAATCTTCGCTGAGGACCGAGGAGGCGAGGATGGGTCAGGGGCATCGACCGCGGGGGATAGGCTCCAGGGGGAACTCATCGACATCCAATGGCCACTGATCCCCAATAGGGGTCTGATCGCCCCTACCCGTGCGGGATCGTGCGCATTTGCCATCGGGGCCTATCGCCGATCTTTTGGCGAAGTATCGCCGATTTCAGGTCGATGTTTCCTCTCTGAGCCAGTCTGCCCCCCCCCCCCCCCCCCGAAAAATCTCCCTCACTGTCGTCAGAATCGAGGGCTTCGAGGACCGTGTTTTTTCGGGCCCCCTAACGTTGCCCCTCGCACACGAGCTACATGGACTTCTGCAAAGGGCAAGCATCTGGGGGGTGACGCAGGTCTCCTGGATCGGGAGGAGGAGGAGGAGGAGGAGGAGGAGGAGGAGGAGGAGGAGGAGGAGGAGGAGGAGGGGAGGAGGAGGAGGAGGAGGAGGAGGAGGAGAGGAGGAGGAGGAGGAGGAGGAGGAGGAGGAGGAGGAGGAGGAGGAGGAGGAGAGGGAGGAGAGGGAGGAGGGAGGAGGGAGGAGGGAGGAGGGAGGAGGGAGGGAAGACGACTAGGAGGAGCAGCGTCTCTGGAGAGATCTCAGAGCCTATCGTTGCTCTTCAATCGGCGCGGAGAGGACGCTGGCCGTGGCTGCGCCCACGGCGCTGGCCGTGGCGCCCACCGAGCTGCAGAGCGAGGACGCGCCGCCCCGCCAGAGAGAGCGCCCTGGCGCGCTCCGCCTCCCTCTGCCTGCCCGCCCCTGTGGTCTCCTTTGGCCTCCTCCTCGTCCTCCTCGTTCCTCCGCGCTCCTCCTCGCTCCTCGCTCCTCGCTCCTCGCTCCTCGCTCCTCGCTCCTCGCTCCTCCTCCTCCTCCTCCTCCTCCTCCTCCTCTCCCTTCTTCTCGCCCTCCTCCCCCTCCCTTCCCCGTCCTCCTCCTCTTCTTCCTCCTTCGTCTCTTACTCGAACGATTTATCCTTTAGTGCCTGCCTTTTCTCCTGCCTGGATCATCTTCCCTTGCTGCTGCCACTTGGGCCTGGGTAGCCGGCCGTACGCCCGTATCCGTATCAGACGCGTTTTACCCGTTTTAGTCATCCGTCCGTTCAGGACAAACATCCGTTTGATTTCGCCATCCCAATTTCTAGTTGGTAGCGGGACTCCGGCTCCCTTCAGTAATTTCCCAGCGCCATGGCCCGCGTGGCGCCGCTCGCTTCTCTCCTTATAACCGATTTCGCGGCGCTCCTCCTGGTCTTCGTGACAAGGAACTCGGACAAGTATAACTACGACGTCAAACTCAGCCCGTTTCATAACAACTTGTACGAGGACATTCGCATCGACCATTCCCAGGGCCGCGGCGCTCGGCCTCCCCGCCTGCTTTTCATCCTGGGCGTGCGCAGACTATAGGTGGGCCGCTCGTGGATCCGACAGCCGTAAGTCATGAACCATTGATCGGTACAGCTTTCACATCAACGGCACCAGCCGAGGGCCCCGAGTGTCTCGCGACTATGTCGCGAACGCCCTTGGAAGAACAGCCAAAGGAACAAGGGCAGTCCGTGGAGGGTTTGGCGACTACTAGCTTGTCAGTTTTCCGAGGGACAGCGAAACAGCCCTGGGACCATCTCTGCCTTTGATCTGTTGGGGTATGACCTATCGCCACACCCACTGATTCCCCTCAGTCTGGCAGGGCCAGGTCCCGGTGCGCACCCATCTCGACGGTCTTGCAGATGGGGGTGCACCGTGCAATGGCGACACGACGCGCGACGAGGGCTCCCATATTTTGTTGTGGGATGTTCCGAGTGCCGAGAGCACCGCAAACGCGCGCCGGAAAATCATCCCCGCTACGCTGACGAGGAGGAACGCATCCGGGCCAGGTGCCCGCGTCGGTTCAGAGGCTCATGATCAGAGCAAAATCGTCGGCGGGCCCCTAGCCTCCAGTGCCTCCTAGACCTTAGGAGGGACAGCCACTCCGGATGGGAGGCCATCGGAGTGGGCATGCTTGCCGTGGCCAGCTGCCTAACCTGCGTGGACGCAGGCGGCGGCGACAACGTGCGACGCCTCCGCGTCTGGGGCCCGGGCAAAGTGTCGAGTGCCTTTCCGTCGATGGGTGCGAGAGGTGATGCTCTGGTCAGTGGCGAACTCAGACCTCACTGAGTTTCGCCAGGCAGCTTGGTTCTTGTAGCGACTCGCCGGCGTGGCGCGCGAGTTTCTGGATGAATGGCCGCCGGTTCTCCTGATCCAAGGAGGGCGCATCAACGGCGACCCAGTGCCGCCGATGACCTTCCCAATGCGCAGCTTGGCCGAGCGACGGGGCCGACTGGACGCGGAGTGGCGCGCTTCGGCGGTCTCAGCACTTATGGAATTCAACAAATTGCAGCAGGAGCGCGTCGTCAACCGCCTCGCGCGCATCGACACTCGCCGCGACCGCGCGCGACATGCTGGTCAACTCACGGGCGGTTAAGAGGGTCTCAGCTACCTCGCCTTGCGCGCGGTCGGCGTGTCAAACATCCAGCTGACCATGCTTTTTCCAGCACTGCAATGCGGCCTGCCCGGCCAGCGCAACGCAGCTCACGCGCGTCGCGAGCCAGCTGCGACGCTCTGGGCGCATGATCGAGGGGCCGCCTGGCATGCTCGCCTTCGCGCCCCGCTCGGCCCAACGTCAGACCTGCCTCGCGGGCGCGCCCTCGCAAGATCAGGTTCATTCGAAGTGTCTGCGCCATTCCGGCCGGATTGAGCTGGGGCGCCCCGGGTTCAGCTGCGCTCGGAGCGGCGCCGAGTCCACGCGCGCAAGCGCCGCCAGTGCAGGAGGCATTCCCAGCAGCAGGCATCGACTCAGGCACCGATGCCGGGCATGCAATGGCACCGGAACGCGCTGGCGACGCTTCGGCAACCGTGCGCCCGCGCGCCGCGCCCGGAGGGCCATCGATCGAGAAGGCCAGGGTCATGGTGGAGGCCATCGCCCCCCTGGCGGATTTGTCCGACAATGACCTCCGAGAGTCGTTCGCAGGTTTTTTCTTTTTGGGGGGGGCGCAAAGGTCGATGGGGGAGGGGGATTCAGGGCCAGTGGCGTGGGTTCGGGCCGACAAGACAACCCCGCGGGCCCTGGCGGGTTGCATTTCAAATGCCGCAAGTGTGATTCAGAGGGGCACCTCGTGCGCGACTGCCCCCGTCGCCACGGCCAAGGGCGAGCTCTCGTCCTCGACGCCCGCGCCCCGCCGCCAGCGCCCGCGCCGCTCGCGCGCCCTGGGCAGCAAGGGCCACCGAGACTACTTGGGCGGCGGCCCCGGGCTTGTGCGCGCGCGGTCCGGACGGCCCGCGGCGCTGCTGGCACTCCGCAGTCCATGACTGCTGGCCCCGGCGGGGGCGATCCCACGCAGGGCGCTGATCCATGGAATGGCGGCCAGCCAGCGTCAGCAGCGCAGCGGCCAGCCGCCGCCCCGAGTTCGTCGTCCGACGGCTCGTGGCAGCAGACAGGGCCAGTCGCGAGGGGCTGAGGCAGCATTGTAGTCATCGCCAAATTGCCCAACCCGCGCGATGCCGAATAACGACGAGTCTGGCCGGAATCTCGGCGACCTCGTGGGCCCTGTGCAGCGCGGCGGCGGCGGGGGGGGGGGCGGCGCCAGCCGCGCCCGCGGCGCCGACGGCTCCAGCAGCATCCCTAGCGCCGCCGCGTCCGACACCGCCAGTGGACACGAGTGGGCGGTGCATTCCCACTGGGGCAAGCCCAAGGGGCGCGATTGGTTTGGCGTCTCAATGCGCAAGCTGCCGCTCCTGCGACCCCGACTGATTACAATGGCCTCGCTCGGCGTCAGCGTGCCGTATTCATCGAGTTTCATGTGGCCACCGCAATCCAGCATTGGCACCCGCGTCGCCGCCAGTGCCGGGGCCTCCCTGTGGATTGGTTTTGTTCACCCCCATCAGACCAGTAGACGTGAGCCAACCTTCTAGGAGAGTGGCCATGTGGTTCGCTGGCTGTTCGGCGGCTGCCGATCCGAGCGCAGCGTGCGCGCCGCTCTCGATTTCCCCTTCAGACGACACCTGGACGAGCTTCAAAACAGTCAACTAGCATTTTAGTTATTACGACGGCAGGATGAGCAGCAGCGCCGTATTGCACAGAGTTGGATATAACCCCCTATAATTTCTCCTCCCGTGCTGGCGGCAGTGCCCGCTGCGCTTCCCTCCGTTGTTATGTCCACCGGCGAGAACAGGGACTGCCCTATCTGTCTCGAGGCCTTCATTCATGGCGAGAGGGTGGTGCGCCTACAGTGCCGACGCATCTTGCCTTGCGCATGCCGCCTCATACTGACGCAGAACACGAGTACGAGCCTGAGGCGGGATGGGTCAGGCCAGGGCCAGAAAAACGGTCCCGGGCTGGCGCGTGGGCGGGAGTTGCCGGCCCGCGGGCCAGCGAACGGGTGCCGAGCGGGCGGGCGCTTTCCGCCTGATGGGTTAGTTTCTCGAAGACGCCTGCGGCGAGCTGCTGCTGCCCCCCCCCCCGCTTTTTGGAAAGCGCCCGCGTGGACAAACGTCGAACCGACGTCTGGCCAACCTGTCGGACTGTGCGCTCCCCATCCGTTATGGAGATACTTTCGGGGCGTAGTAGTGGGAGGAAACGAAAGATGAGCAGGAAGAAGAGGAGGCAAAGGAGGAACAGGAACAGGAACAGGAGGAGGAGGAGGAGGAGGAGGAGGAGGAGGAGGAAAAACAGGAGGAGGAGGAGGAGGAGGAGGAGGAGGAGGAGGAAAAGGAGGAGGAGGAGGTGGAGGAGGAGGGGAAGGAGGAGGAGGAGGAGGAGCAGGAGCAGGAGGAGGAGGAGGAGGAGGAGGAGGAGGAGGAGGAGGAGGAGGAGGAGGATGAGGAGGATGAGGAGGAGGAGGAGGAGGAGGAGGAGGAAGAAAACAACAAGAGATGATGATGATGATGATGATGATGATGATGATGATGATGATGATGATGATGATGATGATGATGCTATGATGATGATGATGATGATGATGATGATGATGATGATGATGATGATGATGATGATTATGATGATTGATGATTGATGATGATGATGATGATGATGATGATGATGATGATGATGATGATGATGATGATGATGATGATGATGATGATGATGATGATGAGATGATGATGATGATGATGATGATGATGATGATGATGATGATGATGATGATGATGATGATGATGATGATGATGATGATGATGATGATGAGATGAGAGATGAGGAGGAGGAGGAGGAGGAGGAGGAGGAGGAGGAGGAGGAGGCGGAGGGAAGAGGAGGGGGAGGAGGAGGAGGAGGAGGAGGAGGAGGAGGAGGAGGGAGGAGGAGGAGGAGGAGGAGGCGGAGGGAGGAGGGAGGAGGAGAGGAGGAGGAGGAGGAGGAGGAGGAGGAGGAGGAGGAGGGAGGAGGAGGAGGAGGAGGAGGAGGAGGAGGAGGAGGAGGGAGGAGGAGGACCAGGAGGAGGAGGAGGAGGAGGAGGAGGAGGAGGAGGAGGAGGTAGGTAGGTAGGTAGGTAGGTAGGTAGGTAGGTAGGTAGGTAGGTAGGTAGGTAGGTAGGTAGGGCAGCCCCGAGGGGAAGAGTCCCGCAGGACTAAAACGGGCGGCGCCGACGGGGTGGCGCACGGACCTCACGAGGATCCGCCACTTCTGCCACCCTCGGCGCCGCTTTCTGGGGTGCCTGGGGGGTGGCACTTGGGACCACACGAGGATCCGCCACTTACGCCACCCCCAGGACGCCCCGAGCTCGGCCACGAACGCACGACCGCATGGCGGCTAGCAGCTAGCAGGCGGCTCGCGCTCGACGGGCCGAGCGACGGCCTCACGACGGAGACGAGGCCCTGGTCGATCATCTTGTCGATGGCCTCCTGGACCTCCGTCTCGCGCTCCATGAGGTGGGCCACGGACTGGATGCTGTCCTCGATCTGCTCGAGCTGCCACACGATGAGGTCGCCCTCGTGGACCACGGCGCCAGCGTCCTGCTGCTGAACCAGGAACTGCAAGAGCGCGATCGGAATGACAGCACCATCAGCATCACCACAACCATTTCCGAGGGCCACACCATCTTCAACACCATGTCCGCCACGCTCATCAGCAGGCTCGCCCTCGGAGCCGAGGGCAACGCAATCACTATCATGAGGACCTCCGCCAGGGTCGTCAGCAGGCTCACCGTCGGAGAGAAAAACACCAAGGTCACCATCACTGGGTCACCATTGCTGTGCTCATCACCTCCAGGAGAGGCCACGCTGCTGACTTAGCTGGAGGCCTGCACGTCGGGATCTTCCCGAACCTCCTCCAGCAGCTTGGCACTGCACGCAACGAGTGGGTCCACCACATCCTCAGCCGACATGCCGAGGTTGACCACCAACTGCGATTCCTCTGACACAGAGGCGTCGACCGCGCCAGTCGCATCGCGAAGGGGCTCTACGTCCACCACGACGTGGGGGTGGCCCTGCACAGGCGGGACGACGCTGGGATTGCACGCGACCTGGTCCACGCCGAGCTCGCACAGCAACGTGGAGGCCAGCCTGACACCGGCTGGAACGAACGGCTCGGCGTCGCGGCGGAGGGGCGGCGCAGCACCCTCCAGCAGGCGCTCGAGCGCCCGAGCCACCAGCCCGTCAGGCATCTTATCAAGCCCTCTCGCCGCGCCAGGCGGCGGCGCGTGGCGTGCGGAGTTGCCCTCCACCAGCGCCGCGTCCGCCTCGGCGAGGAGGGCAGGGTCGCAACCGACCAGCCGCGCGACCGCCACCTCCTCGCCGAGCGTGGGGAGGTAGCAGCCGACGGCGTCACCAAGGCGCCAGTGGACGTCGAGCGAGGCCCTGATCGCCTTCGTGCGGCGTGACAACGCGGCCGCACGAGACCCGCCCCGCTCTGCCTGCCGCTCTCGCCGCAGGCGCCGGGCCATCGACCGGGCGGAAGCCGCCGCCCACGGCTTGCCGCCACCAGCACTGGCGGACATCGGCCTCTGGCGCGCCACGCGCTCGCGCGGCGCGCTACGAGGGCCTCTCGAAGCGCGAGCTCACTTGAGCCAAAATGGCTACGGAGGAGGAGGAGGAGGAGGAGGAGGAGGAGGAGGAGGAGGAGGAGGAGGAGGAGGAGGAGGAGGAGGAGGAGAGGAGCAGGAGCAGGAGCAGGAGGAGGAGGAGGAGGAGGAGGACCATGAAGAAGAAGAAGGGCCTCTTGGTGATTTCTGAGGGGTCTCCAGGGGGGCGTCCTGTGGACCCGTTGTGCCGTTTTGAGGCTGTCTTGGACTTTGTGACGCCTTAGGAGGTCTTCGGGCCGCTCCCGCCGCCACGCACCGCCGTCGGAGAGCGGCTGTCAGGCCTCCTGCTCGCCCTCGCCCTCGCCCTCGTCCTCGTTGTGCTCGCCCTCGTCGTCATCATAGGTCGTCGTATTAGTCGTAGGTCGAGGTGGTCATGGCGGTGGTGGGCGTCTTCGCCGTGGTTGTCCTTCTCGCCCTCTTCGTCGGCTTCGTCCTCATTATCGTCTGGTCGTCCTCACCATCGTCCTCAGCTTCCTCCTTCCGCTTCCCCCCCCCCCGCCAGGTCATTGTCGTTGACGTCGTCCTCCTCGCCCTCCTCCTCCCTGTTCCCCCCCCTCTCCATCCTCAGGACTGCCACTTTTGAAGCTTTTCGAGGATGTGAGACCAACCGCCGGTTTGTACAGGGTTTCTGGCGGGGTGTGGAGCTGTGGTGGAAAAGAGGGGGCGCGAGTGTTGGATTTTAATGGCACAACGAGGACGATGACAGCGATGCTGCTGCTGATGATGATGATGCTGATGATGATGATGGTGGTGGTGATGATGATGCTGGACATGATTATGATCATGCTGATGATGCTGATGGTGGTGGTGGTGGTGATGCTCACGATAATGACGATGATGACGATGCTGATGATGATGATGATGATGATGATGATGGTGATGATGATGGTGATGTCGGTGATGATGAGGATGCAGCTGATGATGATGCTGATGCTGATTATGATGATGATGATGCTGATGCTGCTGCTGCTGCTGCTGCTGCTGACGACGATGATGATGATGATGATGATGATGATGATGATGCTGATTATGATGACGGTGACGATGACGATGATGATGCTGATGTTGATGAGGATGATGATGAGGATGAGGGCGAAAATGATGATGCTGATGATGTTGATGATGATGGTGATGATGATGATGCTGCTGCTGCCGCTGCTGATGATTCTCACTAATATTAATATGCTTCCGATGACGATGACGATGATGATGATGAGGTGAGCGATTGCACTGACCACGCTCTCGTTGATATTTGCGTATGACACGATGATGATGGTGATGGTGATGGTGATGGTAATGGTAATGATGATGATGATGCTGATGATGATGATGATGATGATGCTGATGCTGATGATGCTGCTGCTGCTGATGATGATGATGATGATGGTGCTGATGCTGATGATGATGCTGATGATGATGATGATGATGGCGATGCTGATCGTGATGATGATGCTTATGCTGATGCTGATGCTGATGTTGATGATGAGGATGATGATGATGATGATGATGATGATGATGATGATGCGGATGATGTCGTGGTGATGCTGATGATGCTGATGATGATGCTAATGATGATGCTGATGATGATGCTGATGATGATGCTGATGATTTTGAGGATGCTGATGATGATGCTGCTGCTGATGAGGCTTACGATTATGCTGATGATGATGCTGCTGCTGATGATGACGCTGATGACGATGATGATGCTGATGCTGGTGATGATGATGAACATGATGCTCCTGCTGCTGCTGCTGATGATGATGCTGATGATGATGATGATGATGATGATGTTGCTTGTCATTATCATTATTATTATTATTTTTATGTCAGTATGGCTTTTATTATTTTCATCTTTATTATTCTTACCATTATTATTAGTACTACTATTATTATTATTGTTAGTATTAGTACTAGTATTATTATTATTACTATTATTATTATTATATGTATTTTTCTTCTTCTTCTCCTCATGATGGTGCTGATGCTGATGATGTTGTTGTTGGCGATATAGATGGCGATGCTACGACGGTGGTGATGACACTGCTCCTGCTTCTGGAGATGACGATGCCGATCATGTTAATGGTGGTGGTAATGATGGTGACTCGGATGCTGGTGAATATGATGATCTGGATGTTAAATGTGATGACGGTGACGATGACGAGGATCATGATGACGGTGCTCATGGCTGTGGTGAGAACGTTTCTGATGACGTCGATAATGCTTTTGATTCTGAAGGTGTGAGGAGGAGGAGGAGGAGGAGGAGGAGGAGGAGGAGGAGGAGGAGGAGGAAAAGGGGGAGGAGGAGGAGGAGGGGGAGGAGGAGGAGGAGGAGGAGGAGGAGGAGGAGGAGCAGGAGGAGAGCGACGCGGAGGGGACCGTCCCGCCCTTGCTGGGGGGAGGGGGCGAGGCCTCCGCCTCCTTTCTCCTCCTCCTCCGCCTCCTTCGAATGAGCTGGAGCCAACGCATGCGCGATGGGGTGAGGTCGCCCACAGTGCGAGATCGGCGGGCGTTTGGGCGGAGGGAGCGGGCGGCCTTCGTCAGAAGTTCTGGGGCTTCCTGGAAGCCTTCCCTGCCTGCCGTGAAGCCTTCTCAGCAGCCTCCAGGGGCACTGGTAAGAGGCCTCCCGCCCTCTCAGAAGGGCACACCCCTCCTCCCGAGAAGGCGGGGGACCTCTTCGACGCCCTCTTGCCCGCCGAGAGGGCCTTCTTAGAAGCCTCGGGGGCCTTCAAGAGGACGCCCGTCCTCTCAGGACTGCGCGACGCTGCGGCGGGGTCGCCAAGGGCGTGAGAGCTGCAATGGGCGAGTGACAGCACGGTGAACGGGAGCAGGTGCTCCACATGAGAGAGTCTTCCAGACGCGACCGGAGAGTGATGCTGCTCCACTTCGCCTGTTGCTGCTTTCGGCGTTAGGCAGACTTGGGTCAGCGTGACCGTAGCGTTCGTATGACCACAACAAGAGCTCTTATGCAAGCAGCTGCTCCAAGAGAAGGAAGCGTTGCGAAGACTGACTAACTGGCGCGACAGGGTGCAGTACGATCAAAGTCGGGCAGCGAGAGCTGGAGAGAGATGGAGCCCAGAAGGGGCATTCGTGCATGCACAAAGCACAGGTCCATCAGTCCCACCTCCCCCCGCATCATACCCGGCCCCATTCCAACCTCAAGGCCCTCAACGAGGGTTAGTGCAGCACGCGGCCTTTGCTGCTGCCCCTTCTCCGAAGGATTGCAAAACAAACATTTTTTTTTGCAATTCCGAAGAGTTTTTTTTGTTTTTTGCAATCCTGTTTTTTTGTTTGTTTTCAATCCTTCGTTTTTTTTGCAATCCATCTCTCTCTCTCTCTCTCTCTCCGTCTCTCTCGCTGGCGGGCAGAGGTCCCGTCGAGGTGGGTGCGCCGACCGCTTCATGAGGCGCTCCAGGCGCCCGCACGGAGCGGCATCGGCGCTCGCTCGCTCGCTCTCTCTCTTCTCTTCCTCCTCTTCTCCTTTCCTTCCTTGACCTGTGGCGCCCTGTGTGTTTCCTCAGTCGCCTTTCTCAGGACAAGCAGCTGGATCCGCAACTCGTGCCAGGACAGCTCTCTGAGCCACCGAAACTCGGGAACCCGAACACGGTGGACAGCCTCACGAGGCCCCTGCGGGGCGGGAAGTTCGGGGAAGCGGACGAGTACGTGGAAGACGAGAAGGATGATGACGAGGATGAGGAGGAGAATGATGCGATGAATGGGAAGCGAGGGGACCAGGGAAGCAGGTTTGGTAATGACACGATGATCGGGATGCGACGATGAGGCGGACGATGCGTATGAAAATGATGGGAGGATGAGGATGCCGCTTGGGAAGCGATGGTCCAGAGAAGGATATGAAGCAAACTCGCCATGACTGCTTTCCTCCAACTCAAGGAGGAAGGTGAGGAGAAGGAGGAGGCAGACACATGTAAGGAGGATGAGGAGGATCAAAGACCGACAGCTTCTGGCTTCAGGAGGAGGGTGAGGAGGAAGAGAAGATAGTTTGAAGAGGGGGAGGGAGGGTTACAGGATGACCGAGGGGGAGGAGGGATGAACGAGCTTCACGAGGAGGAAGAGGAGGAGGTGGAAGAGGAGGGATGAACGATGGTTTGGGGGGGTGAGGACGATCAGAGTCAGTGGATGGTAGGCGGAGGGTGGGAGGTGTGATGCGGGGAGAGAAGGAGTGGGAGGAAGGAGGAACTTGATGAGGATAGAGGCAACACAGATGATGCAGGATCAGGATGAGCATGAGGATGCGATGAAGAAGAAGTGGGGAGGAAGCGGATGACGATGATGATGATGATGATGATGAGGAGGAGGAGGAGGAGGAGGATCAAGATGATGTTGATGATTATGATGAGACTGGTAATGTTGATGACGATGATGCCGATGACGATCATGATGCTGATGATGATGCCATTGCTGCTGATGATACTGACGACGATGATCATGGCGATGCTGATGTTGGTGATGATGTCGGCGATGATGCCGACGACGAGGAAGATGATGTTCGTGATGATGAACACGATGAAGATGCTGATGATGATGCTGATGATGATGGTGGCGGTGATGATCATGATACTGTTGTTGCTGATGATAATGAGCACGATGCTGACAATGATGATGACGCCGACGCTGATGCTGATGATGATGGTGATGATGATGGTGATGAAGCTGATGCTGATGCTGATGATGATAGTGATGACGCTGATGCTACTGATGGCGGTGATGCTCCTGCTGCAGCTGATGTTGATATTGATGCCGCTGTTCATGATGCTGCTGATGATGCTGATGATACTTGTGCTGATGATGAGCAGGTACATGATCATGATGCCGATGGTAATTACGATGACGGTGACTACGACGGTGATGTCGGTGCTGCTGATTTTGATTCTGTTGAAGACTGATAGTGGTGATGTCGAGGATGATGATGATGATGATGCTGATGATGATGATGATGATGATGATGATGCTGATGCTGATGATGATGATGATGATGCTGATGATGATGATGCTGACGATGATGCTGATAACCATTACGATCACGACGACGAAGATGGTTATGATGATGGTGATGCTACTACTACTACTACTGATACTCTAAATGCTAAGGGTTAGGATTCTGATCATGATGACGAGCATGCAGATGATTCCTGCTGCTGCTGTTTACGCTGATGATTATCATTCTTATGACTATGGTGTTGATGATGATGATGCTGCTGATGATGATGTTGCTGATGATGTTGCTGATACTGCTGTTGCTGACGATGCTGATACTGCCGATGATGATGCTGATGATGCTGATGATGCTGATGATGCTGATGATGGTGCTGGTGATGACGATGTTGACACTGCTGATGTTGATGATGATGCTGCTGATGATGATGCTTATGTTGTTGATGATGTCGATGCTGATGCAGATGATGATGATGCAGATGCTGCTGCTGATGATTATGGTGATGATGCTGCTAATCATGACGATGCATATTCTGCTGCTAGTGCGGCTGCGGCTGATGCGGATGATGATGATGATGATGATGATGATGATGATGCTGATGATGATGATGATGATGATGATGATGAGGAACAGAACGGTTGAGGAACATTAGCACGATGAAGTTTGAACCGCCTTTGGACAACAGGTCGGTGCAGACGGCGAACTGTGTCATACACATTGACGGGGGAACCCGTGCTTACAGGTGTTCAGCAGCAGCATGGTACGTCGAAGCCCGTGTGCAGCTACTTAGAGGCCATTTCTTTATTGCTTGGGGCATGACGGGCGTCATGGCCCCCGCTCCCCCCCTCCCCCCCCCTTGACGTAACGCTCCTCCCCCCCAGTGCGCTCCGGGCACTGCCGCCGTGCGCATTGGGATCCGCGTAGGTGTCCGCGTAGGAATCCGCATAGGTGTCTGGTCCGCAGGCGTCGTCGTCGTCGTCGTCGTCGTCGTCGTTCTTCGTCGTCGCTCGTGGTTCGTCGCTCGTCGCTCATCGTCGTCGTGCGCGCGGACGCGGCTCGAGCTTGTTTTTAAGTCCGGGCCGATGACGGCAATCATCTGGGGGGGGATGGGGGTCGATGACGTCACGTTTCGCGCCGGCGGCGTGTGGGAATGGTTAGGAATGACGGAGGACGGGCAGCGCGAACATGTAGGTGGCGATATGCACCACAACGCCTGTGTACATCACAGTGCCCGTGTGCACCACAGCGCCTGTGTACACCACACCGCCGATGTACACCACAGCAGCCGCGTGCAACACAGCGTCAGTGTGTGCCACCGCGCCTGCGGGCACAGCGGCTGCTGTGTAAACCACAGCGCCCCCGTACACCACATCAGCCGTGCGCAACACAGCACCACTGTACATCACAATGCCTGCGTGCATTGCAGTGCCTGTGTACGCCACGGCGCCTGTGTGCACCACATCAGCCGTGTGCAACACAACACCATTGTTGTGTATAGAATTTCAGAAGGAATCTTTGTGACAAAATGGAGCGCGTGTGGATTCCAGAAAAAACAATGGAAAATAAATCCTCATGGACAAAGGAGCGCCGCTGGAATCTACGAGTCCCCCCGAGTCCGCCCGCATCACCCTAACTCCCATTTGCGTCCAAGAGGCTCCAGCTAAACTGGCCGTCCGAGAACCAAGTGGCCCGATTCAATCGATCATTTTGCGGTGCGCTCTGAGATGCGCACGTGCGTTGTACCGCCAAGCCGCACGACAGGGGGTAAGAAGGAGGAGAAGGAGGACGAGGAGGAGGAGGAGGTGGAGGAGGAGGGAGGAGGGAAAAACATTGCATTCGATTATCAGAGCTTTCCTGGCGTGGCGTTTAGTTGTCCGCATCAGATCCTGACGTACATGCTCCTTCTACCTGTCGTATGCACGCAGGCACTGTGGTGTACACCGGCGCTGCGTTGCACGCGGATGCTGTGGTGTAGACAGGCGCTGTGGCGTGCACAGGCGTTGCGGTGCACGCGAGCACTGGTGTACACAGGCGTTGTGTTGCACATGGCTGCTGCGGTGTATGTACACCGGCGCTGTAGTGCTCCCAAATATTGTGGTATATGCGGGCGGTGCGTTGCACACGGCTGTTGCGGTGTACGCAGTCGCTGTGGTGCACACGCGCGGTGTGGTGCACGCGAGCGTTGTGGTGTACACAGGCGCAGTGGGCAGGTCGCCACTTACATGCTGCTCGCGTCGTCGTCGCTCGTCGCTCGTCGCTCGTCGCGTCGTGCGCGCGGGCGCGGCTGTGGTGCCGGAGCCACACGGCGGGGGGGGCCGTCACGTCATACCCCCCTCCGCCCTCCCCCCCCCGCCCATGACGCCCGTCATCGCCGGTCATCGCCGAACATAAAGAAACGCCTTCCTAGTGGGACAGTGTCGTATCCAATCTGCATGGCGGGTCAGCACGCCAATATGTTCCTGTATTGCCGAGGCCATCGCTTTGGAAGATTCCGTGGACTTCTTATAGGAGTTTCTGAGGACGTGGCCAACATGTCAGTGTTCTCGCAATCTCACAACGTCATTAACAGGCCAGTGCCATCGCGCGTCCTGCCTCCAGACAGAAAGACACGCGGAAGATGATGTTGATGATGTTGATGATGTTGATGATGATGATGATGATGATGATGATGATGATGATGATGATGATGATGATGATGATGATGACTAGGAGGAGGAGGAGGAGACAAGCAGGAGGCTAAGGAGGAGTATGATAGTATTGCTTCTGTGATGGCGGCGGTTGGTGGTTAGTGGGTGGCGATGGGACGGTCGCCTCAGCTGCAAGGGTGACTCTTGCGCTCGTGGGGATGATTCCCAAGACACCGTGCCCGCCTCCGCCTCTGCCACAGGCTGTTGCTGCTGCTGCTGCTGCTTCTTCTCCCCCCTTGTGTTGCATCCTCCCTCCTCAACCTCTTCCTTCCTCCGCCTCCCTCCTCCTCCTCCTCCTCCTCCTCCTCCTCCTCCTCCTCCTCCTCCTCCTCCCCCTGCGCCTCTCCCCTCCTCCGCGTTCTCTCCCACCTCCTCCTCCTTCTCCCCCTCCGTCCCGTCATCCTTCCTGCCTGGAGCCCTCACCTTATATTGAAACCACTTCCCGTCGCCCCACCAAGCGTGTCGGCAAGCCGGGCCAGGAATTTGGCCCAACAGTTTTTTGATCTTGGAGCTCGAGCTTTCCAACAATTGCGCGGATAGAGCATGAGTGGATTTAATGTTGTTCTCGCGTCAGCACCGCACAGTCGCATTCAAACTTCGCACTGGTTCTACGGATGGGGGGTGGCTCCTTTCCTACATGAGGCTCTCGGTGGGGACTGTCCGTCGGGGCACCCGCTCATCCGCTAGGACCAGTGTCCGATGACGTGCGCAACCAGTGCCTCATCAAGGACAGTATCACTAATATCTACACGGGCCGCTCTGCGACCCATCCCATGCATCTGTGTCCAGGCAATTCGTGGACCCCAAACTGTCAGTGCCCCCGCCCGTGGGGGTGGTTTCACGTGTTCGACAGTTGTTCGGCGCAACGTTCACATGTACGGTGCCAGAACAAGGTCCCGAGCTTTTTGGGATTCCCTTTCGAGAGCCTCGGGAGGAGCAAGCAGAGAAGAGGTATCTGGCGACTGTGTCGCGGGTGCCGAACGGGAATGCAGTGTGTGGCATGGAAGCTGTGTTCCCAACCGCACGAGGTAATGCAATGGAGGGCATGACGACTTGGGCGCCATCTCCAAGGCGCCACGCCTCGGGTCCTGAACCTTCGCTTTAACTACGCAGGCTCGCAAGCCGGGCATGCAATAATCCCGATGCGCGTTCCTCTAGACGATCGTGCAATTCGCGGTGCTCGGTGTAATGACCACGCGACGTGCGAAAGACATTCGCGTGTCTGTGTCGCGGGATGTTCCGAGAACCGTTAGCGCTACGGTGACGCGATATAAGCAGACGCCTGATGCGCTGACGAGGAGGAACGTATCCCCGGCGGCCCCAGTGCCCCAGCGACGCTGCTGGAGGTTTCGTGGTTCCCAGCGCCGCTACGACACGTGGGTTGCACTCCGGATGGTGGGCCATCGGGCCAACCCAAGCTGCATCGCTTGCGCGGGCGCAGGTGGTGGCAGTGGCAACATGCGCCACCTCCGCACCTGAGGGCCCTGGGGGCCCGAGCGCCAGGCTCGCGTGCCTTTCCAGGAATGGGCGCGCGAGGTGATGATCTGGTCAGTGGCGAACTCAGATCTCAACGCGCTTCGCCGGGCGACCTGCGTCTCGTCGCGCCTTGTCCGCATGGCGCGCGAGTGCGTGGGCGAATGGTCGCCGGCTGTCCTGATCCAGGGAAGTCTCATCAACGGCAACCCAGTGCCACCCGTCGTTTTCCTCGTGCACAGCTTGGCCAGACGATGGGGCCATCTGGGCGAAAAGGAGCGCGCCTCGGCGGCGTCGGCGCTGATGAACTTCAACCGACTGCCGCGGGGGCGCATAGGCAATTTCTTGGTGAGTTTCGACGTTCCGACGGACTCCGTTGCGCCCCGTTGGCGCGTCGAACGCTCAACTCGCCGTGCTCCTACAGCGCTGCGACGTGGCCTGCCCTGCGAACGCTCAGGAGCTAACCCATCTGACGCGCCAGCTGGGACGCTTCGGGCACGTGGTAGCGGGATTGCTGGGCGATCTCGCCTCGGCGGCCCACTCTGCCCAACGGCGCGCCTGCCTCGGGGGCGCGCCCGCGCGGGGGCAGAGCTGGGGCGCCATGGGCCCGGCTGCGTTGGGATCGGCGCCGAGCCTCCCTGCGAGGCCGCGTCTGGAGGCGCCTGGTAGCGGAGATCGACTGAGGCGCCGACGCCGACGCCGCCGGCTCACTCGGCGAGGAGATAGCCGCCGGCGGCCCCGAGCTACGCGATATTCCCGCGGAACAGCGCGGTGCGCGCCTCTTCCGGGCTTGCGGGCGCGCCGAAGCGCGCAGGCGCAGCTTCGACAACCGCGCGTCCGCGCGCCGCGCTCGGTGGGCCATTAAACAGAAGGGCATGGGCAAATGTAAAAGCTACCCCGCCTTCCCAGCCGCCCAGTTTGAGGGCGACCCCTGGGGGGCCTTCGCGGGTTTTGGAAAGGGCAAGGGTTAGGGAAATCGCGGGCTCAGGGCCGCGGGCGTGGGCCCCTCACAGGGTGCGCCTCAAATGCCGCGAGCGCGACTCCGAGGGGCGCCTCGTGCGCGACTGCCCCGGCGCCGCAGGCAAGTGCGCGCTCGCTTCCTCGGCGCCTGCGGCCTGGCGTCGTTGTCGGCACCATCGCTCTCGCCGCTCGCTCTTGTGGGGCAGCGGGGGCCGCCGGGGCCGGCCGGGCAGCGGCCCCTGCTGGGGGCGCGCCCGGTCTGGATGGCCAGGGGCACCTCTGGGGCCCCTCGGCCTGTGCCCAGGGGGGCGCCGGGAACGGCGGCTCATTGCAGAGCGCGGCCCCCTGGGGCGGCGAACGGCCCAGTCGTGCGCCGGCGCCGCGGACGTCGGCGCCAGAAGACGCTCCAAGTTCGTCGTCGGGCGGCTCGCGGCAACCGACTGGCCAAAACCAGTGGTCAATTTGTATTCGGCGTCAGCTGCGAGGGAACGCTTCGCCGCGCCCCCTGCGCTCACTGCATGGTGCACTGGCTGTCCGACGTCGGCCCCGAGTAGAATCTGCGCCCCTGCATTTTCGAGCTGCAGTTTGGCCGCGGCCGTCCTGCAGGCTGTCCCAAGACGCACGTCCACGAGCAGTGGCGCCATACCGAAAGCAGTGCTTACGTCGACGCGCTCTGGATCCACGCTGCGACGATGAGGGGGGTCTGGGGCGCAGTGCAGTCGGAAAAGCAAGGCTGTGGATGGGATGGTTTCTGGAATCGCACGGTCAGGATGTACCTTGCGGCGCGGTCCATCCCCGCCGCGTTCCCGAGTGTTAGCGCGTGCTCAGACGAGGGTTGACGACTCCGACCTGGCTGTTCTCGAGATCAAGCTGGTTCTCAAGCGCGAGAGAAGGTTCCTCAGCGGACCGAGGGGCCCAGTGCAGCAGATCGCTACCTGGGGCGAACTGGCCAACAGCGCGGCCTCCGCGGAGTCCAGCCGCAGAATTTCATGGATCAGATGGGGCAGGCAATGGGCGCCGCTGAGTCCGGAGTTCTCACCGTGGACTCCGAGTCGGGCAATCCTTTCAAGGACCTCTCCTAGAGACGTTCTCAAGGCTTACGTGTTCGTGTAGCCGCCGTGCCGGCTGTGCGTCGTGGGCGCGGTGGGATTGCGTGAGATGGCTGCGGTATCTGATCTGAGTGGAATTTCATGTTATGAGGCGAGGCGGCGTTTTGGCTGCAAGAAGGGCAGGGGCCGTGGCTGTTGTGCCCATTGCAGCTTCTCTCTCTGCTGCCTCTTTCCTAACTCCCTTGTGCGCCGCCATATTGGCTCGCGATGGCCCTTGCGCTATCTTGGCCCGCCAGTGACGGACGCGCCTCAGCCTCCGCAAAAAGAGTTCTGTCTTCTAGCACGAGCCCCGTCCAATTATGCCTCGTGTCTCTCTGTCCCATAGTGCTTCTCCCGTGCGGGGGGAAATTGCGCGATCCTTGCTGATCGCGTCATCGACGGCATGTTAGTCTTCAGCGCCCTGTACGGGGATCCGGCCCGGTCGCCGTTCGAGATCTGCGTCGTTGTTCCCGCGTGGTGGTAACCGCACCAGGTGGTTAACTAATCGACTAACCACCAGGTGGTTAGACGATTAGCTGCGCGCCGAGCAGGTCGACGACCTGCACTGGTGCGACACTCGGGACATGCGGGCTGGCCCCATGGCCGTGGGCAGCATGGGCCGAGAGCTGATCCTCAGAGTGATGGAAGGCCAGATCAGCTACGACCGCGCCGCGGTCAAGTTCAGCGACGAGAAGCTTCAAAAAGCCTCGAGCTGACAGCACAGCTCACTCAAGCAGTAATGACGAGATGACTCTCGTGACTGCGTCACGAGATCTCACGGAGGCGGACTTCATATGTAATTATTTCCAAGAGCCGCATTGTCCTTCTGGGGGTGGGACGCGTGCTCCGATGCCCGCGGATACCAAAGGGCGAGGTCGCGAGCTGAGCGCTGAGGCGAGCGGGTTTGCCTGGACTGTGTCTGGGCAGCTCGCGGATTTGTTGCAGGCGCTCTTCTAATGGTCTCGTACTTTGCTGTGTGGGGAATCAGTTAGTTTGCGTGTTCCCTCGCGAGGCAACTTTTCCTGAAAGGGGATGGTTGGTAGAGCCCTACGAACGTGCAGAAATTTTTGAAGGCACGACGGATTTGTTTGAGCGCCAGAGTCGAACGGTAGCTCATTGTCCAGTGCCTTATTTCTCACGTTTGCTGGCCCGCTGCGCTGTTTCGGCGCTCGCCGTGATCAATGCGCCGTACCCGCCGTAGAATCGCCTTGTATACTCCGTCTTGTACCATCGTACGCTGTGTTTCCTTTACGGAAAGAACATCCTGATTATCGCCTGCTGCTGTTGCTGCTGCTGCTGCTCCTCCTCTCCGCTCGCGAGGACGATCTCGGAGACCAGCCAGGAGGGCGCAGAGGACAGCAAGGCCGACACAGCATCCCAGGTACTGTTCGGGACCGCCCCCGGCGTTGTGCCCATGGTGGTGCCGCCCGCCGGGTCGCCGGAGGCGCCCTGGAGGAGGGGGAACTCCCCTCCCGTCCTCCTCCTCCTCTTCCTCCTCCTCCTCCTCCTTCTCCTCCTCCTCCTCCTCCTCCTCCTCCTCCTCTCCCTCCTCTTCCTCCTCCTCCTCCTTTTCCTCCTCCCCCTCCTCCTCCTGCTCCTGCTCCTCCTGCTCCTCCTCCTCCTCTTCCTCCTCCTCTTCCTCCTCCTCCTGCTCCTACTCCTCCCGTCCTCCTCCTCCTCCTCCTCGTCCTCCTCCTCCTCCTCCTTGTGCTCTTCCTCCTCCTGCTCCTTCTCCTCCCCCTCCTCCTCTTCGTTCTCCTCGATTTCCTTTTCGCACCGATTACGTCGAGTCTCGCGTTCTCGTTCTCGTCCCCCTCCTCCTCCTCACCATGAAGCAGAGGGTCTGGTAAGGAGCGCCCTGACCCACCCTTGGCAAGTCGTAGCGTCCTCCTTGCCTCTGGCCAGCGCGGCCTGGCGATGGGTTTTGTTCAGCCACGCCTGCTAGTGGAGCGCGAGCGGGTAGCCAATCCTCGGCCCCGTGCCTCCTTCCTTCCTTCCCCCAGAGCCCCCCCCCCGCCCCCCCCCGCCCCCTTGCGCTAACAGGGGCGCTTTCGGGACATCTTGAGGTTTCCAGGGGTCTTGGGACTCCCTAGGTCGGGCTTGCAGCATTTTCGGGGCGGTCTCGGGCAGTCTTGGGGCCGCCTTGGGGCAAAAAGGATAGCCTGGGTGCACAAGGTAGGAATGGGAGAATTTCTAGCACGTGATGGCCGTGTGGGGGGGTCCTAAACACGATAGAGAGAATCCCTCCACGCAGTTGGTACGAATTCTATCAACCAGGGGGGCTAGCAGAGTGAAACCTGGTTGGGTTCTGCCGTCTTGCTTTTCGATTGCTGGTGTTGTTTTGATTTGGACATGGTGATGCGGGTGAGGATGAGGATGAGGATCATGATAACGAGGATGATGATGCTGATAGGATGATGAGGAGGATGAGGCGGATGAGGATTCTGATGATGCTGATGATGATGATTGTGATGATGATGCTGCTGATGATGATGATGGTGATGATGATGATGATAATGTTGACGAACCTGGTGGTGATACTGTCGACGATAATAATGACTGATGATGCTGCCGTCGATGCCGACGACGGCAATGACGATGGCGTCGATGCCGATGATGGTGGCGTCCATGATAATGTCGATCATGACGACTATGCTTCTGACTATGATGATGATGTGGCTGCTACTGCTGCTGCTGCGGCTGATGATACTCATGATGATGATGATGATGATGATGATGATGATGATGATGGTGATGATAATTATGACGATGACGATGATGACGATTCCGATGCTGTTGATCATGGTGCTGGTGCTGAAGATGATGATGTGGATGATGGTGCTGATGCTCATGTTCATGCTGATGCTGATACTCATCCTGATGATGCGCCACGGTCGATGCTGCCACTGACAATATTGATGTAAGTGTTCGTTGGACACATGCCGATGAAGATGATGACGACGAACACGATATTGGTAATGATGCTGAGTGAATGGTACAGAGACGCGTGTAGAGCATGCCGATGATCCTGGTGTTGATGAGGTATTCTGATGATGATGCTGAGTATGAGGGTCAAGTTGATGATGATGTTGATGTTGATGCTGACTATGATGTTGGTGCCGATGATGAAGGGGAGGGGGATGATGGTGATGATGAGTAGTAGGAGGGTGATGAGATCATGTTGATGATGCTGCGGCTGATGCTGATACTTATCTGCTTATGATGATGATGCTGCGGCTGTTGCTGGTGACTACGAATATGATGATGATGATGCTGCTGATGCTGATGCTGATGCTGATGATGATGATGATGATGGTGCAGCTCATGCTGATGATGAGACTGATGAGGATGCTGATGCTGATGATGCTGCTGCTGCTGATGATGATGGTGAGGCTGATGATGAAGATGATGATGCTGATGATGCTGATGCTGCTGATGATGAGTGTGGTGGTGAGGATGATAATGATGATGATTACGATGATGATTATGATGCTGATGATGATGATGCTGATAACGATGATGATGAAGAAGACTATGATGCCGAATCTATTTCTGTTGATGTTGCTGCTGATGATGATTATGGGGGTGGCGATGTCGAGCATGATATGTCGGCGATTGCGATGGCAATGATGATGATGATGATTCTGTTGCTGATGATGATCATGCGGATAATGATGATGCTAACGATGCTGCTGCTGATGATGAAGATTACGATAATGATGCGGCTGATGATGACGGTGACGATGACGATGTTGACGATGACGACGAGGATGATGCCTCTGCTGATGATGCTGATGCTGACACGGATTCTGATGATGATGAAGATGATGATGCTGATGATGTTGCTACTGATGATGTTGATGATGATGTTGCCGATGATGATGATGCATCCGATCAGGATGATACTGCTGCTGCTGCTGCTCACGATGACGCTGATGATGATGCTGCTAACGATGACGATGGTGACGATCGTGCCGATGATCATGATGATGATGATGATGACATGATGATGCTGTTGTTGCTGCTGATGATGATGATGATGATGATGGTGCCATTGATGCTGATGATACTGATGCTGATGACGCTGATGCTGATGATGCTGATACGGATGCTGATGCTGATGATGTCGAAGCTGCTGATGATGACGATGATGGCGACGCTAATGCTGATGATGCTGATGATGCTGGTGGTCATGGAGATGGTGATGGTGCTGATGATGCTGATGATGATGATGCTGATGGTGGTGATGATGATGATGCTGATGATGCTGCTGATGATGATGCTTATGATGGTGGTGATGATGATGATGATGATGACGACGGAGAAGGGGGATGAGGAGGAGGTGGAGGATCAGGAGGAGGTCGTGGACCAGGGTAAACCCAAGAGTCATCAACGTTCTTGAGTAAACCCTCCCTCCAAGTTCCCTCTTCATAGGCCCCTTCAACGCTTCAGTTCCATTAGTGGAACTGCCTCGTTGGAAGACACCCGTTTAAAGATCCTGAAGCAGGCCAAAGCAGTGTTATCGGGACTCCAACGCCCCGAATCAACCTGACTGTTGCGTCTTGACGGTCTTGAATCGTGCCAGAACGCCATTCCTATGACTTCACAGGGAGCCAACGTAACTGTTGCACCTGCATAATCCGGAATCATTCCAACATGTGTTTTTTTGGTGCGTTGACGATAGAAACCCGTGAAATTCTTGCAATGTTTTCAAACTAGTGTGCGCGGCGCTCAGGCGAGAGCCACACTTTGAAAACGACCCGCCCTCAATCCGTGAAATTCTTGCATTTTTTTGAAAACGAATGTGCGCCGCGCTAAGGCGAGAGCCACACTTTGAAAACGACCCGCCCTCAATCCGTGAAGCTCTTGCAATAAAAAAAAAACTAATGTGCGCCGCGCTAAGGCGAGGGCCACACTTACAAAAAGAACGACCCGCCCTCCATCTGTGAAACGGTTGACAATTTTTCAACTTCAGAGTCATAAGTAGTGCGAACGTCTCAGGCGAAACGCGGGGCCCGCCCTAAAATCTGTCCTCGGGGTGCGACAGGGAGAAGTTAGATATGAGGAAACAAATTGAGGAGGAGGAGGAGGAGGAGGAGGAGGAGGAGGAGAAGGAGTTGGAGGGGGAGCGGGGGAGGGGGAGGTGAAGGAGGAGGAGGAGGAGGAGGAGGAGGAGGAGGGGGGATAGCGATGATGATGATGATGATGATGATGATGATGATGATGATGATGATGATGATGATGATGATGATGATGATGATGATGATGATGGTGATGGTGATGGTGATGGTGATGGCGATGAGGATGAGGATGAGGATGAGGATGATGATGCTGATGATGATGATGATGGTGGTGATGACGCTGATGCTGATGATGCTGATACAGATGCTGATGCTGATGATGACGAAGCTGCTGATAATGACGATTGACGACGCTGTTGCTGATGATGCCGATGATGCTGGTGGTCATGGTGATGGTGATGGTGATGATCATGGTGATGATGATGATGGTGATGATGCTGCTGCTGTTTATGATGATGATCAGGATGATGATGATGATGATGATGATGATGATGATGATGATGAGGATGATGATGATAACAATACTGATGATGATGATGATGATGATGATGATGATGATGATGATGATGATGATGATGATGATGATGATGATGATGATGATGATGATGATGATGACGATCATGATGAGGACGATGAGGTCAGGTTCAGGATGATGATGAGGATGCGGATGAGGATGAGGATGAGGGTGAACATGAGGAGGAGGAGGAGGACGAGGATGAGGATGAGGATGAGGATGAGGATGAGGATGAGGATGATGATGATGATGAGATGATGATGATGATGATGATGATGATGATGATGATGAGGAGAGGAGGAGGAGGAGGAGGAGGAGGAGGAGGAGGAGGAGGAGGAGGGAGGAGGAGGAGGAGGAGGAGGAGGAGGAGGAGGAGGAGGGGGATGATGTCGATAGCGAGGAGGGGCACGATATCAGTTCGGAGGATGGAGGGGTAGATGATAAATTCTGAGTGGCGGGTTGGATATGGAGAGGCAGGATCGGGCTTAATAGGGCAAGAGGGGGGAAGGAGGGACGGAAGGATGCAATGACGGGCGAAGGTACGGGACCAGTGAGGGAGGGAGGATAGATCAGTGACGAGGGACGACGAAGGAGGGCGGTGGGCGGACGAGGAAGGGGGGAGGGAAAGAGGGACGAACGAGGGAGGGTGGATCAGTGAGCGAGAGCGGGCGGACGGTGGACGTGGAGCTGCAGGATGGGGCTGCACTGTCGCGAGGTCGGAGGGCGGGGAGTTTCCAGGAGGTCAGGGGAGGAGGGCGTGGGAGGAGTGAGGGACCGGAGGGTGTGGGGGGAAGTGGGAGGAGGAGGAGGAAGAGGAGGAGGAGGAGGAGGAGGAGGAGGAGGAGGAGGAACACCACACACACACACACTTCCAGGTGTGGCTCCTCGGCGTCAGTGGGTGGCGTCGAGCCCTCGAGCACAGAACCGCATTCGGCTGCAGGAGGATGAGGCGGAGGAGGAGGAGAAAGAGGAGGAGTAGGAGGACATATGGTGATGACGAGGAGGGGAGACTTGGGCAGATGAGGAGGATGAGGAGCAACAGGGCGATTCTGATGATGAGGGCTGAGAGGATACGGATGATGAGGAGAAGGCGCAGCAGGATGAGGATGCGGATGCTGATGTCCGTGGTGATGATGATGATGATGATGATGATGATGATGATGATGATGATGAGGAGGAGGAGGAGGAGGAGGAGGAGGAGGAGGAGGATGCTGATGCTGATGCTGATGCTGATGATGATGATGATGATGATGATGATGATGATGATGATGATGACGAGGATGATGGTGATGATGACGATTATGATGGTGTCGATCCCGATGCGTATAATGTCGGGGATGATGGTGCCGATGACTGCCATGGTTATCTCCAGTGACGAAGCTGATGTTGGCAGTGGTTGCGACGGTGATAATGGTGGTTCTAGCCACGACGACGATGCTGATATTAGTGGCGTTGATGATGTAGATTTCGGAGGCAACGTCGGCGGTTGTGGTAGTGAATATGGTAGTGATGATGATGGTGATGAATGGTAATGGCGGTGGTGATGATGACGGTGCTGATGATTATGATGTCCTTGACGATGAAGTGAGGACGACCGTAAGGTCGGTGCGGATATCGCTGGTGATGTTGTAGGTGATGGTGGTGGTGACGTCGGCGATGATGATGGCGGTGGTGATGGTGATAATGATGATGACGATTATGATGACGATGATGATAATGATGATGATAAGGAGAAAGATGAGGATGAGGGGGAAGAAGAGGAGACAGAGGAGGAGGAGGAGGAGGAGGAGGAGGAGGAGGAGGAGAAGGAGGAGGAGGAGAAGGAGGAGGAGGAGGAGGGGGAGGATAAGGAGGAGGAGGAGAAACATATAATGAGGAGCAAAAGGAGGAAGACGGAGGAGGATAACGGAAAACGAAGGAGGAAAGGAGGGGGGGTGGGGATCGGGATGGGAGGGAAGAGGGACGTATGTGGAGGACGAGGAGGAGGGTGAGGAGGAAAAACATAGGACCAGAGTAAGTTCAAGATGCATCGACGCTGCTGCAATACATCCCCCGTCCCAAGTTCCCCCTCTTAAGCGCGTGCAAGACTTCCTGTCCATTTTAGCCATCGCACCCTTGGAATGACCAACACCCTATGAAGCTGCCGTTCAGGCGAGAGCCTTTTTTGTAGCTAACTGCCATGCCTCCGCTGGGCGGAACGCGGCATGGTCTCTAAAGGTGGATAGCCTCGGGCGCCTTCCCGCAGTATGCCAGGAAGGGCGGCAGCTAAAGCTCCGGCGCGCACAGCGCTACAGCGAGCCTCTCCAAGGGCTCTGTGCACCGCGAACACGGTGAGCGCTCGTAAAAGAGTCGCCTCTTCCGCGTCATTCTCGCCGCGCCGGGAGCGGCGCGAGGGCCCGAGGTTCAAGAACATGCCAATCTGTTCGCACGCGCTGGCCGTGCCAAACCTGCGTGGCGCGAGCAAAACGAGCGGCATGACTCACAGTTATCATATTGTTCGATGGAATCCTCTCCGCGGCCGCAGCCGAGCAGGCAATGCGCCCTGCCCTGCAAACGCCGCGCCGTGCACCACCCGTTGAAAGTCGTGCGGACGAAAGCGGCGCACACTCGAGGAGGGCCCTGGCGCGCCAGCAGCTGGCATACTGCACTCATCCGGTCGGTCCGGCGCCGCGGGAAGAGGTCAATGGACCACCTTCCTGATTTGACCTGGGCGTGCACGCGGGCAGGGCTGCCCGCAGGCCTCAGAATCGTCAGCGCCCAGCGCTGCCATGTTCTCCTGCCCTCATTGTCCATTGTTTCCGCGTCCAGCAACGACGAATCGAGGTTCCGCGCCAGCTTCTCCGCCTCGACGGTGCCCTCCGCCTCCAAGAGCCGGAAGAGGGAACATGAACGGGTCCACGATGCCGTCTGTAGAGAAACGTTGCCTGATGAATGTAACTGTTTGAGTAGTCGGCGCGCCCAGTCTCGAACTTGAAGGCCCCCACACTGTCTGTCCTCGTACAGGAAAGTCCGAGCCGCCGCGGCCACAGCGCAGGACCCCAGGGAGGCGAACTCGAAGTTCAGCCCGAGGTTTCTGAGGGATTGCAAAGTCTGCGTAGACATCCAGTTCCCCGGACCAGGGACCAAGCGAAGCTGCCACGAAAAGAAGCACGCTGAGGACATATGTGCGATAGGCCGCGGCAGTCAGGTAAAGGCCTGCGCCGATGCACCTCTTCCCCGCGTTTCTGGAATTTCCTCAGCGGTGCGTCCCACGAGTGTGTCCCGCGACCGCGCCCGACCTCGTACCCAGGATACCTCGCATGCGCTGCGATCCGCAGCTGGCCCCACTCAGGAACAAGCGCCGCGATGGCGGATCGCAGCCCCTCTGGGTCGAAATCTGAAAAGTGGGACAACTGGCGTCTTCGCGATGTTCAGCCGGAGGCTGGACCTCCGGGCGAACTCCTCGAGGATGGACGCCATCGCAGGGACTGCGCTGAGCCCGCCGTGCAGCGCAGAGACCAGCAGAGCCGCCGAGCCCACTCGAGGAGGAGAGCCGACGCAGCAGCGAGGAGTCGGGGGGAGAGCGGGCAGCCCTGCCCGGCTCTCCCCGGGTGGCCACGGAGCTGTCATACGGCGCCCCGCGAAAGGAAGTCGTGCAGACGCTCCGGTGGTATTAGACTCGGGGGCGGACAGAACCCCCAACAGTGACACGTCGATTAGTGAATTGGCCGTTTTCGGTTCTCAAGAGTGCACCGCGGCCGTTATTTTCCAGGCTTGCGTCCGCCAGGTTTGGGCCTCAGGTCGTTTTCACTAAACCACGTTTTACTAAAGGGAGGTCTGTCCATCCCCGAAAGACGCGAGTGGACCGGAGGAGCCAATCGGGCCATCCCGCAAGGCGAAGCAGCTACAGCAGGAAGCAAGGCTCCACCGAGGGGAGCGCGGCCTCAAAGTCCATGAAGAACGCGAGGGCGTCCGGGCAGTCGATCGCAGTCGCAGTCGATCGCAGTCGCAGTCGATCGCATTTGCGTCCGGGCGTCCAGGCGGATTTTGGGCAACCACGCGCTTCGCTATGATGCGAATTCGGGTCATACTTGTATCATTGTTTCCTCTCGCTCCTTCTCGTCTTCCTCCTCTTCCTCCTCCTGCTCCTCCTCTTCCTTCTTGCATACTGTTGCGTTGGATTTATTAGCGTGGCCGTTTGGGTCACCTAGTAGGGTTATAGCACGAACTCTATGCGGCAGCGGGGCCGTAACGTATCCGAGGGGATTCGTATCTCGTGCCATTTGGGTAGTTTGTTTTACTTCTGGCTTGGGCCAGGGTTTTTAAGGCAATTGCCGGCTCAAGGCGTTGCAAGCACAGGGCGTTGCAGGCAGACCCCCCCCTCTTTTTGCCACGCCCCCTGGCGTCTTCACGGTCCCTCCACTCTCTGACACAGACGGCTGATTTAATCGCTTCGCTCATTCCGCCGGCCCATATTGTCGCACCGTTGTGGGCTAGCCGAGTTTTGGGGCCTCTTGGGGGCTGTTTTGGGGCCTCTTGGGGCCTCTTTTGGGCCTCTTGGGCGCCTCTTGGGGCGTCTTGGGGGCCTCTTGGGGGCCTCTTGGGGCCTTTTTGGGGCCTCCTGGGCGCCTTCTGGGGCGGAGGGCTCGATTTTTCAGTTCTCGGTTCCCCTCTTGAGCCCCTCTTGGGCCCGTCTTGGGGCCTCTTGGTCCGTCTTGGGCGGCACTTGGGCCGTCTTGGGGGCCCTCCTGGGCCGTTCCGGGGCCGTCTTGGGAGCCTCGTGGGCCGTCTTGGAGCGGTCTTGGGGGCCTCTTGGGCCGTCTTGGAGCGTCCGGAAGCCGAAAAAGCCAGAACACAAAAAACATAGAAAAAACCAATGAAAATCAACGATTTTGGCCTCTTGGGGCTCTCTTCGGAGGCCTCTTGGAAGGCTCTTGGGGCGTCTTGGAGGCCTCTTGGGCTGTCTTGGGGGCCTTTTGGGCCGTCTTGGGGTCATCTTCGGCGTCTTCGAGCGCTCTTTGGGCGTCTCGGGGGCCTCTTGGGCAGTCTTGGGGGCCTCTTGGGGCACTCTGAGCGCGCTCTGGGGAGCCTGAGAGGCCGCACCCAGAAGGAAAACCATCTCTGAGTAGACTTGGTCGGGCGGCGGTCGGGCGGCGACCGGGCGTTGGTCGGGGTACTTTTCGCCGGGGGACCCCCAGGGGCCGCCCCGCGCGCGCGAACTAGAAATACTGTTAATACTGTTAACCAGTTACCGGAGATCTTAGCACGCCCTGGCCCGTTGGGCCGGCGAATTTTTTAAATGCGTTTGAAAGTCTCGACGCCTTCACAAGTTGGAAGATACGCCATTTGTTGCGCTGACTTCCGCGGCCGAATCTCTGTTCAGAATCTGTCAGTGCAGATGCCTCGAGATCAAACAAGGATGAAACGAAACAACAATTTTGAAAAAGAGCCGCTGTCTATCCGTTCAGCTGTGCCATACGTGCAATGTTCTCCAAACCGTGTTTGCGCTCGGGGGTACTATTTTAGTTCTAAGGAACTCGGCTGGTGTGGCGGTCTGGCGGCTGTGTTGTTGCCGTCGCCGCCTCGTTGCCGCCCGTGGTCTGGGCTGGTGTGGCGATCTGGTGTCTATGTTGTCGCCGTCGCCGCCCTGTCACCGCCTTGTCGCCGCCCGTCGTCTGGGCCGGCGGGGCGGTCTGGCGGCTATGTTGTCGCCGTCGCCGTTTCCTCACCGCCTAGTTGCCGCCCGCATAGATTGCACACCACAAAGATTGCGCATCATGAGTTGCGCACCGCATAGATTGCAGCACATGTGCGGCACCACATATTGCACCACGTAGAGTGCACAACACATGGGTTGCACCACATCATTTGCATCACGCAAACGGCTTTATATAGACTGCATGACACAGCTTGCACCGCAGATATTTGACCACATTTGATTACACAGCATCTACAACACTACGTACACTCCTTGCCAATGAAGACTTCGGATCCACCACGCCCCCTGGCTTTATCGATCCATCTTTTCGTATTGCAAGTTGCATATGGTTCTGCCCCGAGAAGGAGGAAGAGGAGGCCGAGGAGGAGGAGGAAGAGGAGGACGGAGGAGGAGGAGGAGGAGGAGGAGGATGAGGGCCAGTGGAAACCAACGAGTCATCAACGATGTTGGAAGTAATCCTCCCTCCAAGCTCCCTCTTCATAGGCCCGTGCAAGGGTGCATTGACATTGAAGGAACTGCCTCTTTGGAAGACAACAGTTTGAATCTTTTGATGCGTGCCAAAACATTGGAATTTCAACGCCACGTATCAACCTGACTGCTGCATCGTGACAATCCAGAATCGTTCCAGAACGTCAGTTGTGGGATTTCAACACCGCGAATCAACATAACCTGTTGGGCCCACATAATCCTGAACCCTTTTCAAAACACTACTTCTAGGACGCTGATCATTGGAAACCGTGTATCTGTTACAAATGTTTAAAGCGATTGTGCGCGGTGCTAAGGCGAGAGCCACATTTTGAAAAGGAACCGCCTTCAATCCGTGAAACCTTTGCAACGGCTTACATAATAATGTGCGCGGCGCTAAGGCGAGAGCCACATTTTGAAAACGACCCGCGCTCAATTCGTGAAGCCCTAAAAACGAATGTGCGTGGCGCGAAGGCGAGGGCCACATTTTGAAAACCACCCGCCCCCAACCCGTGAAGATCTTTGCACACTTTTAAAACGAGAGCCACATTTTGAAAGCCACCCGCCCTCCATCTGTGAAGCGCTGGCAAATTTTAAAGTCGAATGTGTCCTGCGCTAAGGCGAGAGCCACATTTTGAAAACGACCCGCGCTCAATCCGTGAAGCTCTCGCAAACATTTAAAACGAATGCGCGCGGCGCGAAGGCGAGAACCACATTTTGAAAACCAGTCGCTCTCCATCTGTGACGCTGTTGCCAGTTTTCAAGCTTCAGGGCCATAAATGGTGTGGGGGGGGTCTCAGGCGAAACGCCAGGCCCGCCCTCAATACTAGCCTCGGGATGCGACAGGGAGGAGTTATATAGAAGCAAAAAGAATGGAGGATGAGGATGAGGATGAGGATGAGGATGAGGATGAGGATGAGGAGGAGGAGGAGGAGGAGGAGGAGGAGGAGGAGGAGGAGGAGGAGGAGGAGGAGGACACGTGGTAGCCATCACGCGTCCTGGCGACGCGGAAGCAGCGGCAGCAGCGGAAGCCCTTGCCGCACGGCGCAGGCTCGTGCACGCCAGCGGGCGCAGCACCACGTCTGCCGTCAGCGCGGGGGCTGTCCCTCCGCGCCGAGCACGTCGCAGGTGGCCGTGCCGCGGCGCCTCCTGCTGGCTGGGGTTCGATGAGCGCAGCACCCGGGCCAAAAACTTGGCGACAAGCGTCACCAGGTGAAAGGTGCGCCTGACCCGCTCCACCGCGGCACGGTCCGTGGGGTGGAGGGCAGCACCCTGTCGGGCGCCGATGTCGGCGTAGTGAGTCCCCCATCGCTTGATCAGGCCCCGCTCGACGGCACTGTCGTGACAGCGTCGAGCGTGGCCTTTGACCTTAACAGTCGTGACGTCGCCACCTAGGTCGTCCACGCGGTCCCAGATGCGCGTCCAGAGGTCGGCTGCCTCGCACTGGGCTCCAGTGGTCTCGGCGCGTCCGCGCTCGAAGCTGGAAACCACCCAGGCGCAGTCCGAGTGGAAACAGTAGGGCCCCAAGGCCACGTGCGTCAGATACATGAGGAGGGCGAAGACCTCCGCGAGATCTGACGCCTGGTGCGGCCCTGGGAGCGGGCCGCAAAAGGGAGGCGGTCAGGCATCCTTGCCCGCCCACCTGGACAACCGACCAGCCCGCTCTCTACTGAGTCGGGGGTCTCCCCGTACTGGCGTTGTACAGGGGCCGTCACCGAAGGCCCTGCCTTCGATGCTACCACAGCCAGGCCGCTGGAGCCACTGGGCGAGGAGGGCGGGCGCGGGGTGAGGGACAGAGGGGCGAGGGTCGGGGACCAGGGCGTGTCTCCACAGGGCCCAGGTCGAGTGCTCCCCGAGGTCCCGCCGCAGGGGAGGGGGGAGGTCGTGCTCACGGGCGGAGGCCCACGTCGCAGAGCACTGGCCTTGTCGCCCAGGCCTCGAGGGTCTCTCTGGGCAGGATTCGGTGCCACAGAGTGGGCACGTGCGACTGCGCGTGGGGCCGCGGCGAACTTTGCGGGCCTGGTCCCACGCGCCATTCGAGACAAGCGCACGGAGAGTCGCCTAGTGTCGAGCCGTCCGCTCGGGGCCCGTCCTCCCGAGGCAGAGGCAACGGGGGGGGGGGCAAGGTGGGGGCGGGCAGGGGGGCCAGACATGCACCCGGAACTCTGCTGGGCTCGATCCAGCAGCCGGTCCTCCGTGCTCAGACGCGCGAGGTGCAGCGCAGATCTCGGGCAGACCGCGGTGTCAACCTTGAAGCCCTCGCTGGTATCAAACTCCCCACCCACCAAACCACCCCAACCCAACCCGAAGGCTCAGATTTACCCTCGATTTCTAGTTGGGGGGGGTCCGGGAACATCGAAAAAACACATATGGAGAACATACCCCCACCAACCCGAAATTCGGGTCTTCGGGTTGGGTTGGGGTGGTCTGGTAGGTAGTCACAAACGTGCAGACTCCGGGGCCCAGCTTCCAGCCGATGCGCTTACAGCTTGCCAGGGCCGCCGAAATCGGGCCGCGGGCGAGGGCACAAACCTCGGGCAATCCACTCCCGAGGCAGCCGCGACTCCCAGACGGCCTGAGCGAGCAAGTGGATCGGACTCACCGTGCAAGCGTACGCAGGGTCGACCGACCTAGGCCCCGAGGGAGTGAGGTGGAGGTCGAGGGTGAGGGACCGACGAGCGATCCGAACGAAGAGGGCGGCATGCGCAGTTCGGCGCATCGGCTCGATCCCATTCCACGCCTCCTCGTAACACCTTCCCCCCAGGTACCAGCGAGCGTGGGACCGAGAGAGACGAGCTGCTGCGTTTTGCCTCTAGCGGCACGCAGCACGCGGATGCGTGCCGAGCGCCTGATCACGGTGGCCACACGCTTGCACCGCGTGGCCGCGCCAGGCCGCTGCCCGCAGCCGTAGTCCACGCCCAGGTTCCTCGCCGAGTTGCGGCCCCTGCCGCGGAGCGCCGCGCAGCGCCTCTGGACCTCGCGGGTGCACTCGGTGGGTCTGGCCTGGACCGCGCCGTTGCCATCGTTCACGACTGGGCCGTCCGCCAGGAGCCCCTCGCGGAGCTGCTCGTAGGCGCCGCTGACCTGCGCGGCCACGCGCCTTGCCATGCCCGTCTGGGCCAGCTGGATGTCGTCGACGACGTTGCCGACCCGCGCCGTGCCTAGCTCCACGATCGCGTCCAGCCTCGGCAGCAGGAACATGCGCATGCACAGGTCCGCGAAGCTGCACCCTGCCACGACGCCGCGCTGGGGTGCGGAGGCTTCTGTGGCCACCCCCTGGTAGCAGACGGTGCGCGGCGTCGCGTGCACCTTGAGCAGGAAACGCAGCAGGTGCATGTTGAACCCCGAACGCCCCGGCCCGCTTGGCCAGCAACGCCCATGGGATGTGCTCGTAGGCCTCGACAGGTCCATGAGCACGGTGCACGCCGCTTGGCCGCGGCGAGTCGCACCTCAGCCGTGGCGGCCTGGATCCAGACGCAGGTCTCGCAGCTCAGACCTGCCGTGCCGTAGATGTAGTCCCAGCGGTGTAGGGGGGCCCAGCTGGAGCCAGTGGTGTTCCTCGTCCACCGAGTGAAGGGCCGTAGGGCACCTGGAACCAGCCCGATGGTGCGAACTTCGCCTTCGTGCTTGGGCAGAAAGACCATTTGCATCGCTGCCAGGGCCTTCGGCGCGTGCCCCAGCTCCAGCATGCGCCGCCAGAGCTCGATGCAGGCCTCGAGCGCCTCGTCGCACAGCACGGCGACGTGGCGCGTGTGGAGCGCGTCGCAGCCCAAGCCCGTGATGTGGGGGAAGGAGTGCCCGACCTGGCGCAGCTCCTCAACGCTCGGCAGGCGTGGAAGGTCGCCCATGTCCAGGGGCCAGGCGACCGCCGCGCGTCCTCCACCTTCGCCCCGCAGCGCGTGCCACGGGTGCGCCGCCGCCTCGGCCGCCAGCTGCTCCGACTGGAGGCCCGCGGAAGGCTGCCAGCGGTCGGCAGCCCAAGGCGCCGCCTCGCGGATCCAGCGGGAGCCCCTCCGCGCGCCGTCGCCGAAGGTGGCCTCGCGGTACCAGTCCAGCCAGGCCTTGTAGCGGCGGTGGGCCGAGCGGCCCTCGGCGGCGCCCGCCGCCCGCTGGAGGTCCTCCAGGAGCGCGCCCGCCGCGGGCTGCTCCAGGAAGTTCAGCCTGCGGACGAGGCGTCGCCACGTCTGCCAGAGCGTCAGGTCCGCGCCCGCCGCGGGCGGCACGATGCGGAGCAGCTTCACCTGGATGCGCCTGGCGTGCTGGTGGCTGCCCGACTGTCGGAGGACACGCCACTCGCGCGCGCGCTCGGCGAGCCAGCCCCAGTGCTGCTCAGCGGGGGCCGTCTTCGCAGTTGGCGCCCACTGCTGCCGCTGGCGTTGGAGCTGCACCTTGACCAGGCGCGCCCCTTCGCTCTTGCCGCGATAGCCGTCCGCCTCGCGGCCCTCTGCTAGGCCGAAGTGCTGGGTCAGCTCGTCCTCGTATCGATCCAGGACGCGCCCGCAGGCGGCATCCAAACCAGCTGCCGCCGTGACCGTCCGCAGGTCAGCGATCACGTCCTGCCATCCTGGTGGGGGCAGCTGCGCCCCGATCGGCATCTTGGCAGGGAAGGCCTTCGGGCTGTGCAGGCGGAGGGCCGTGGCGCCAGGGGGGTGGCCAGTCTCAGCGCCGCCGCCCTGTGGGCGCGGACCGCAAATCGGTCGCGCCAGCGCGCGGCCTGGATCTCCGCCAGCTGGTCGGCGCAGAAGAAGTCGACCTTCCGCGCCGTGACGCAGGTGGCGTGGCTGGAGCATGCCAGTCGCGCCCCAATGGGTGGTGGCAGCGACGCCTCCTCCAGCGCAGTCGGCGTCATGCTCCAGTCCGCTCCCACAGCGTAGGGCCGTCGCATGGCCCGCGCCACCGAGCCCGAGTTAGTCAGCAGGTCCAGGTTGAAGTCGCTGAGGTCCTGGCTGGCGTGGAGGTACGCAGACGCCATGAGCGTGCCCTCGCGGCCGCCCACGGGCGTCATCCAGAAGCCGAGGCGGGCGGAGCAGCGGGCCTCGACGCGGTCGTCAGCGAACTCGGCCCGCTGAAGATGCGCCCAAGGACGGACCAGGGTGCCCGCGCCTGCCGAGGTGCCGCCCTCCGTCGTGGCCACCGCTGGGATGAGGTCCGCGGCCCAGCCCGGGCGGCCAGCAGCGCGACCAGCAGCAGCCAGGTGGTGCTCTTCCTTCTACCTGGACGGTGCTGTCGATGTTGTCCTCCTCCAGCTGCGCGAGGCAGGAGGACCTGTGCGTCGCGTCGGCGGTCGTGACCTCCATGCTGGCGCCCTGGCGCCGCCCAGCTCGCTTAGGGCGGGGCCCTCGGGCGCCCTGGGGGGGTCGCTTGGTGCAGGGCCGCGCCCCGGTTCCGTCGTCTGAAGCGGCCATGCAGCAGGCGCTGCGGCTGTCCAGTCCGCGCGCTTCCTGGCGGGGGGCCCGCGCGCCGCGGGGCCGCGCCCCGAACTCCCCGCCGCAGCCGGCGCCGCGCCCGCCGACGGCGCCGGGTGCAGCGGGTGCCTCTGGCTGAGGAGCAGCGCGAGGTTGAGGTGCTTGTCCAGGGGGGGCTCACGTCGAGCAGACCTCGCCGAAGAGCTCCTCGGCGCCCCAGAGGATATCCACTCGGTCCGTGCCCGCCGAGGCCGTCGCCCACGTCGAGGTGGGGGGCCCGCGCGCCGCAGGGCCGCTCCTCTGCCGCGCCGCCAGCGCCGCCCCAGCATGCGGTGCCATGTGCAACGCGAACCTCTGGCCGACGGAGCGCGACTTCGCCTCGGCGAGGGCCGCTTCGGGGCGGGGGATTCCCGAGTTCCTTTCGGGGCGCCCGCTATGGCCCCCGCCCCTCGCGGATCGACCCTTGGCTTGGCCGCCGCCGGCGCCGTGAGCTCCCCGAGCCTCTGGTCGAGGATCCAGTCGAGGGCGGGGCCGACAGCGGGCCGTCCTCTTCGATGGGGCTCCGAGTAGCACCAAGCACCAGAGGGGCCATCTGGCGCGCGCCCGTCGCAGTTGTTGCGCTCGCCGTGGCGGGGGGCCCGCGCGCCGCGGGGCCGCGCCCCAGCCGGCCAGCCAGCGCCAGCGCCGTGCTCGCCGACGGCGCCAGGGGCACCACGTGCCTCCGGTTGGGGAGCAGCGCGGGTGAAGGAACCAGTCCATGGTGAGGCTGACGACGAGCAGACCTCGTCGTAGAGCACCGCGTCGCACCAGGAGGCGAGCCTCTTGATGCGTACCCGTAGTAGTCGTCGTGCACGTCGTGACTGGGGGCCCACGCGCAGCAGGGTCGCTCCCCATCAGCACCGCCAGCGCCGCCCCAGCGCGCAGCGCCGCGTGCGCCGCGAACCTCTGGCCGACGAAGGTCGCGAGGTGGAAGGGCAAGCTCATCGCGCGGCTCCGACGACCTCGCCTCGGCGAGAGCCGCTTCGGGGCAGGGGCTGCGCGAGTTCCTTTCGGGGCGCCCGCTATGGCCCCCGCCCCTCGCGGGTCGACCCTCGCTCGGCCGCCGCCGACGCCATGCGCCCCCCGTGCCTCTGGCCGAGGCAGCGCGCGAGCGAGAGGGCCCAGCCCAGGTGGTGCCCGACGAAGAGCTGAAAAGGTCCGTCGTGCCACGCGTCGCCCCTGAGGTCGAAGTGCATGGCCCGTGCCCGCTTCGTTGGCCACGCCCGTTGTCGAGATTGGGGGTGCCGCCGCGGGGGGGAAGCCGCGAGAGGAAGGGGCCCGGCCAGCGGCGGCGTCCCGTCTCGCGAGCTGGGGGCGGGCAAGCCCGCAGGTGTCTCCGCAGAAGACGTCACCGCAGTCGTAGTCGCTGTCCTCACAGCACCAGGTGGACCCATGCCACCTGCAGATGATGTCCGACGCGCAGGCGGGGCCTGCACCGCACTTGAGGTCATCCTCCGTGAGCTTGCGCTCCCCAGTCGAGTACACGTAGTCCAGGACCCGCAGGGTGTGACCGCGACCGTGCACTGCGCCCCGCCCGTGCAGACGCCCCCGCCGAGCGCGCCTGCGCCGCTGGGCGCCGCGCTCGAGGGTCGCCCCAAAACCGTCGGAGCCTTGGCCCGCTGTAGCCTGTGTCAATGGCTCGACTGGTCCTCGTCGTCGCCCACCGGGGCCGCCGTCGCCTTGCTGGCAGCGCCGCCGCGGCCGCCCTTGGGCGCGCGCCCCTAGTCGCAGCCTTGCTGGCCGCGGCGGCAGCCAGGCGCTGGCGGCCCGCCTCCAGCGCCTCCGCCGCCGCGGCCCCCGCGCCTGAGGCCCCCGCAGCGGCGGCAGGGGCAGCGGGTGGGGCCGCCCGCGAGGCCTGGGCGGGGGCCTCCTGCTGGCCGCCAGCGGCAGCGGCGGCGGCGGGGGGCGCCGCGGCGGGGGCCGCAGCTGCAGCCGCAGGCGCTGCAGCTCCCACAGCCGCTGGCTGCCCCGCTGCAGGTGCCGCCTCCTGCTGCGGGGGGGCCGGGCCGAGGTGCGCCTTCTTGGATTTGAGGCGTTCCCGCAGCTCACGGTGCGCCTGCTCCAGCCACGGCCGAAAGCCTCCTGCGCCATGGCCGCGAACCGCGTCTGCAGCTCCTCGCGGCACTGCTGGGCCCCCTGGCGGTCGCTCTCCTCGACCCCGTAGCCCCCCGGGGGCTCCTGGCCGATGGGCCCTTCGTCGTCCAGCGCCCGCGCAGCATTGCCAGCGAGAATCGCCGAGGCGCTGAGCTTGGGCGCGTCGCCCTCGCGCTCAGGCGCCGCCAATGGGGCCGCTGTGCCCGCCAGGGCCTCCGCCGCGCTCGCTTGCACCGCCTGCGCGCCGTCCAGGGGGGCGGTGCACTTGGACGCGCGCTCCGTGGCCTGGCCAAGGCGCAGCTGGAGCTCCTCCGCCTCCGCCAGGGCCTCGTCCACGGCAGCCGCGGCAGCGTCCCTGGCGGCGCCCGCCTCGGCCGCGGAGAGGGGCCTGGCCGGGCGCTGGGCGTGGAGGGCGTCCAGCTGCTCGCTGTGCTTGGCCTCCGCTGGCTCGTCTCCCGACGAGCGGAGGAGCTCAGCTTGACCTCCTCGGGGTCCGCGTCGGGCTCCAGGGCCTGGGCCATATCCATGATGCGGGCTCCCAGGTTGCCGCTGCGCTGGCGGCCTGCCGCTGCTGCGACCAGAGCGGCGGGCCGCCCGCGCGGCGCTCCGCCGCGCCCCCGACGGCGTCCTGGCGCCAGGGCGGCTCGCGGGCACCGCTGCGATCCCTCCTGGGAAATCGGCGGCGGCCAGCAGCGCCGCGAGCAGCAGCGCACCAGCTGCAGTGGGTGCCTTCAATGGCAGCACCACGTCCACCACGCTTGATTTTTCCGGCACCCGCAGTGCGCGCGCGCGTGGCCGCCGCGGCCGCTGGCGGCGCCGCCCGCGGCCGCCGTGCCGCCCCCGCCGTCGCCCGCCTGGCGCGCGGGGGCCGTCGCCGCCGAGCCGTGGTGGCCGTCCAGGGGCGCCGCGGCGGCCACCAGGCGGCCGCGCTGGCGGGGGGGTGGCGAGCCCCGCCGCGCGCGCAGCGACTTGGCCGCGGCGCGCTCGCGACGGATGCGCCGATGCCACGCCGCCTCCGATGGCAGACCGATGGTCCCCGCCCGAGGGGGGCCCGCGGCGGCCTGTCCGCCCCCGCGGCCCTCGGGCAGAAACTGGAGGAGGAGGATGAGGATGAGGAATGAGGAGAGGATGAGGAGGAGGAGGAGGAGGAGGAGGAGGAGGAGGAGGAGGAGGAGGAGGAGAGGAGAGGGAGGAGGAGGCGGAGGAGGTGGAGGTGGAGGGTGGAGGTGGAGGAGGCGGGGTTGGCGGAGGAGGCGGGGGCGGAGGCGGCGGGGGCGGCGGCGGCGCGGAGGGGGAGGAGGAGGAGGAGGAGGGGAAAAGGAGGAGGAGGAGGGGAGGAGGAGGAGGAGGACGAGGAAGAGGAGGAAGACGAGGAGGAGGAGGAGGAGGAGGAGCAGGAGGAGGAGGAGGAGGAACATGATGAGGATGAGGATGAGGAGGGGGGGGGGGGGGGGGAGGAGGAGGGAGGAGGAGGAGGAGGAGGAGGAGGCGGAGGAGGAGGAGGAGGAGGAGGAAGGGAGGAGGCGGAGGACGAGGCGGAGGAGGCGGAGGAGGCGGAGGAGGCGGAGGAGGAGGAGGAGGAGGAGGAGGAGGAGGAGGGGGGGGGGTGAGGAGGCGGAGGCGGGGTCGGAGGCGGAGGAGGAGGAGGAGGAGGCGGAGGAGGAGGAAGAGGAGGAGGAGGAGGAGGAGGAGGAGGATGAGTTCCGTTGCCATTTTGGCTCAAGTCCGTAGCGTGGCTCAGGGGCCAGCAGCGGGCAAGAGTTTTTGTGGCGCAGGGGAGTCAGCGGCCCCTGCCGTCTTCTAAGCTGTCAGATATTGATTGCACTGAGGGTACTCCCTCTTGTACGTCTACACATCTGCTTTCACTTTCCACGGCGCGTCGATGGCAAATGACGGAGCGTGGGCCAATTTTGAGACGTGGCAGTGTGGCCACAAGAAGTGCGGGTATCGCTTCAACTTCACGTCTCGCTCTCGCTGCCGTGTGTGCGGCCGCTCGGCCCCCAGCGTGCCCTCGCCGCCGTCGGCGGCGAGGCAACTTGGGGCGTGGGTCAATGGGCCGCCGTCCAAGGGCGCTGGCCGCGGGGCAGGGGGCTCAGGCAAAGCAAGCAGTGGTGGCGGCAAAGGTCAGGGGTCGCAGCTCAACTACCTTGATCCGTCCTCCATTGAGATCTTTGCCAAGCTCGGCCAGAAAGACTTCGAGGCTCTCTCTGCTGAGTGGGCGCCCAAACTGGTGGCCAAAGTCGTCGCCCATCGCTCCCTCCTCGCAGGCGAGCCGCAAGCGGAGGCCAAGTCGGCGCGCGTCGAGCAGGACGCGTTGGCGGCCAAGCGGGACAAGGCGCAGCGCGCCTTTGACAAGGCGCAGGAGGCAGCTGCTAAGGCCATCGCCACCGCTGCGCAAGCCAAACAGGACTTGGATGAGGCCAAGGCCAAGTGCGCCGATGCGGCCGCGCGCGCGGCCAAGGCCTTCGCCGAGATGGCTGCGCCAGCAGCCGACGACCCCGTCATGCAGCTCGCCGCCCTCGCGTCAGGGTTCGAGGCCAACGAGGCGCTCAAGCAGGTGGGGGTGCAGTTGGCTGCCCTCATTCCTTCTCTTCAGGCTCTTCTTGTACCTGAGCCTGATGATGATGCCATGGCAGGGGGGGGGGGGGGGGGGCGCGCGAGGTGGCGGTCCAACCGCAGGCGATGGTGCAGCCGCTACTGCTGACAGCGCGCGCGCCTCGGCAGCCGCCGCCGCCGCTGAGTCTGCCCGCCGGGAAGCCGAGCGGGCCGCGGCCGAGGCCCAGGCCAAGGCAGAGGCCGCAGCCCAGCAGGCTCGCGAGGAGCAGTCCTACCAGCAGCTTCTCACCTGGATCCAGGAGTACCAGCGCCAGGGCAGCAACAGCGACGAGGGCTCTTTCACCGAGGCTCTGGCCACCACCCATGGAGTCAAGCGCGAGTTGGCGCAGGGCATTTTCGACTCGCTGCTTGAGACTGCCAGGGAGAAGGTCAGGCATGAGGATCAGGAGCAGCTTTAGCCAGTGGACCATTGTCACCTCCAACGTGTCTGGTGTCAGTGGTCTCGAAACTGTTCTCAGCCACGCTCGGGTACGTCAGTGTCACGCCCTTGCAGTCCAAGAGCGTCATATGTTGGCTTCCCAGTGCGACAGCTGGGAGGATGAGCTGAGGAAGCGCGGATGGAGAGCAGTGATGACGGCCGCTTCTCCCGCTCGCGCTGGCGGCGCAGCTGGCGGTCTTCTGCAGTGCGTGCCGCAGGCCGCGGGCCTGTCCGAGATGGAGCGCATCCCGTCCACGTTGGCCGATGGACGCGCTCGGGTTTTGCATTGTGCTGGTGTGACGCCCAGTGGTTTTCTCTGGATCACGGCATACCTCCACCACTCCGAGGACCTGTCTTCACGCAGTTGGTTTGTTATGTCTCAGATCAGCGAAGTGATCAAGATCGCCGGTTTACCTTTCGTGATCGCGGGTGACTTCCAGATGCTGCCAATCGGGGGAGCGTAAGACCCGGGTTTGCCGGGACTCGGGTTCGCCATCGTTTTTTGACGACCGCGCCTCGGATTTTGACGAGGAGGAGTTTCGTGGGATGTCTGCAGCGGGAGGCCTCGTCAAAATGCAGGCTCGGCCTCGTCATTTTTTTGACGACCTCGTCGGGGATTTCCGAGTCCCCCGTGCCCGTGTCTTACGTCTCCCCGAGCCAACCGAGTTGCAGGGTAGTGAGTGGATCAGCGCGCTCGACGGCGTCTGCGTCTCCCCTGCCCGCGCCACGTGCACAAACTCAAGTGCGTCTGCAGGTCGAGTGATCGACTTCTTCATCGTTTCTGGGGCCATCGCGCATGGGGCCAAGATTGAAGTCATCATGGACGGCGGTGCCGCACCGCATTTTCCAGTGTTGATGACGTTGCCAGGAGTGTCCAAGGCCATGATGCAGTACGAGCTTGTGCAGCTTCCCAAACGTTTCCCTGCATATCTGCCTGTCACATGCCGTCGAGCCGATCCTCAGCCCAGGCGGGTGCGAGCGTCGCAGCAGATGAAGGAGCTCAGCATTGACCAGCAGTGGCAGCTGTGGGTCACCAATGCGGAGCTCGACTTGGCGGACTTGCACGACATAGGTCCCGCAGGTCAGCCTGAGTACTTCGGCCGCGCTCAGCCTTTGCGTTTCTCATATAAGCCACCGCCCTGTCCTCAGGCGTTGGCTGTCCCCATTTTGAGTCCAGCTGCCCTCTGGTGGCGCCTGCTTGCCCGCTGCTTTGAAGGGCTAGCGAAGTGGCGGCCGCCGCATTTGCGAGACGGCACCATCAAGCTCTGCCGCTGTGTCCAAGCTCGGCTGAAGGTTAGTGGCGTTCCTGCTTGTGATGCCGAGCTTTGGACACAGCTTTTGCAGCTGTATTTCTCGCTGCCCTATTCGCTCGCCGCTGCAGCTGCGCGAGTCACTAAAGCCCGTGCTCTAGTCACCTTTCGCAGAGCCGAGAAAGATAAGCAAGCGGGGTGGCGCGAGTGGGTCAGACGGCACAGCACGGACGGCGCCGCTCCCCTCTATGTGCACTCTAGGCCAGCCACACCACGGCACTTCAGTAAGATCAGCGCCACTAGGGCGCCTTGCACGCTTCAGGAGGAGGTGGAGCTGCTTACGTCCGAGTGGTCTGAGTGGTGGAGGGTTGGAAGCCTCGATGGCCACGTCCAGTGGCCAGCGGATCTTGGTTCTGCTTGCGAGCGTCCGACGCTCGAAGCTTTTAAGAAGTGCATCCGAAGCTTTCCCAGGATGTCAGGATGTGGTTTTGTTTCGATTTGCCCGCGGCAACTTCTGGGGCTTTCGGATCCCGCTTTAGAATCGCCCCTCGACGTTTTAGTTGAGGTCGAAACGGCCGCTGCGTGGCCGCGCATCTGGACCAAAGTGGTTTTTTTCTGGCCAAACGCGATGGTGGGATTCGACCCATCGCGTTAATTTTCATTCTTGCTCGCGTCCAGGGCCGTTTCAGGAAGCCACTCGTCGAGCGGTGGCAATCGCAGCATCCGAGGCCCTACTGGTGGTCAACAGCAGGCCGATCCAGTGACAAGCTCGTTTGGATCCAGTCAGGATCAGCGGAATGGGGTCTGGCCAAAGGCTTTGCCAGTGCTCTAGTGCTGCTTGATTTACAGAAAGCCTTTGCACACATCCGACATGATATGCTGGTTCCGGCTGCTGTGCGATCGGGTTTTCCGATCCGCCAGCTGAAGCTTCTCGTCGAGCTCTATCGGTGTCCCAGGGTCCTCTCTCTGAATGGTGCCGTCTCCAGTCCCATCGAGGCCCTCCGGGCGGTCCTGCCTGGGTGTCATTTTGCAACGTTGATGCTGCAGCTGCTTCTCTTGCTGCCGCTCGATGCTGTGCGCGCAGGCTTTCCGCGCGTGCATCTTGGCAATGTCGTAGACGACTTTGGCTTGCAGAGGCTAGGTCGCGAGTCAGATGTCGCTAACGAGCTCGTCGGTGCTACTAGTCTGCTGCATCACGAGTTGAAGAAAGTGCACTTGCCTGTTGCCCTGAAGAAATCGCGAGCTGTTGCCACGTCCTCCACGCTGCGCCGATGTCTAGAGCAGCGACTTAGGCAGCTCAAGGTCAAGTCGACTCGCACCGAGCGTAACCTTGGCATTGATTTTGCTGCAGGCCGTGTATACAAGCAGGTCGCACGTGCGAGCAGAAGGGAGCCAGCTCGCTCGCAAATTGCTTACTTTCTCTGGGCTTGTCAAGCAGAAGCGCATGCACACCATGGTGCAGAGTGCGGTGCTTGCGTCTTTCAAGTACGGCTGCAAGGTGCTCGGCACAACGGGCACCGACCTTCGGCAGGCACGCATGATGCAAACGCATGTGCAGGCGCACAGTCTCGCTGGCAAGTCGATCAGCCTCATGCTCATGCTGGCTGATTCGCCGCGCAATGATCCGGCCTACTCCCTCAACCTCGATCCTCTGCGTGCTCTTGCCGCGGCTGTGTGGGGGCAGTGGCTGCCGCGCAAGATGCTGGAGCAAGGGTTAAGGGGGGCGGTGGAGCGGTTTAGGGGGCGCGGGAACCCTTGGGCCAGCATCCGCGGGCCCTTCTCTGCGTGTGCTGCCGCAGCCCTCAGGCTCGGGATCGGTTTTGACGGTTTCTCTTGGTCCCGCCCTGATTTAGGCTGCGTTGACGTCTCCGAGGTTGGTCCTCGAACGGTATCCATCTGGCTCGAGGCTGCGGTGGAATGGTGGCTGTGGCGAAAGGTCGCCGATCGTGAAAGCGTGCCAGAGCTTCAGCAGGGGTGCAATCTAGAGCCACTTCGAAGCCTCCTCAGGTCTAGGAAGCTCCTTCCTACCGAGCGGAGCTATTTAAAGTATGTCTCTTGTGGGGGGCAATGGCCTCAGCAGAGGCAGTGGGCGGACAAACTCACCCAAGACCCCCTCTGCCAGCTGTGCCAAGAGTCCCCAGGCACCCTTCTGCATCGTCACGGCTCCTGTGGCGGAATCCATAAGGTGCTGTCAGATGTTTCGCCGCCAGAGTTTGCTGAGAAGCCAGTAAAGTCGTGCACTCAAACGCTTCCCCTTCTCTTCGCTGAAAGGTTGCTTGCGCCCGAAGCTGTACTTCCTCCCCCATTCGACCTCCCTGATCAATGGTTCTCGGGAGGGCCCGCGGCCATGTCAGGGCATGTCTTTTTAGACGGCAGTTGGTTAGATCAGCACCTTCCTCAGCACGCACAAGTAGCGGCATGGGCCCTCGTTGCTCTACAGCCAACTTATCCGTTTCGAGTGCTGTCCGTCATGTGTGGGCTCGCCAAGCACGTGCGCGTGGACATTGACTACGGTGAGTTGCATGCGTTTCTGCGCGCTCTGCAGCACTGCGCGCCTGGCACGATCATGTATACGGACTCGTCGTTTGTGCACGACGGTGTTTATGTGCGTGGCCAGCTGTGTTGTTGTTCGGCACGTTCCGCCTGGTCTGAGTTGTGGATTCACGTTTGGGATCGCATCGAAGACTGGGGCGGAGTCGATATGATCGACCTTCGCAAAGTCAAGGGTCATTGCACAGAGGCGCGTGTGCAGCAAGGCCCGTCCTCGCGTCTGGAGAAAGAAGGCAGCGATCATGCTGATGATTGGGCACGGTGGATGGCCCAGCGTGCAAGGATCCCCGAGAGCCTTCGCGAGGCTCGCCAAGCCAAGGCCCATGTCCTCAAGCAGTGGGCTCGGTGGGTTGCCTCTGTCGGGCCTCGCATGTGCGATTTAGACTGTATGCACGTTCCCACCAGGCAGCGCAGCAGTGCCAGCACGAAACCCTATGTGCCGAGCGTAGCTATTGTGCCGCCACCGCCAGTCGTGCCCCGAGCCGTCTCGCAGGCAGATCTCGCGCAAGTGCGCGTAGCTCTTGCAGGAGGACGGGAGCACATCTTGCACCCGTTCCAAGTCGGGGGAGTGGGCGAGCGTGTGTGGTGCGTTGTGTGTTGCGTGTGTGGGAAGGGGGGCGTCCAAATGTCTGCTGACCTGTCGGCCGCTTGCCCAGGTCCGCCACCTCCCGCCTCGTGGGGAGCTCGTGTGCTCGCGAATCTTGCGCGCGAGCCCGCGCGCTTCTCTATCAACAAGAAGTGGTGGTTTCTCATCCAGCCCTTCAAGACGGGCCGGCTGGTTCGTGCGGGCCTCGGAGCCTCTTCGTCCTCCGCTAGGAGCGACCAAAGAGGCTATCTCGTTTTGCTTTTCTTTGTCCGCGGGGCGTGGCTAAAGGCGGTTGCAAGGTGCGCCCTTAGCCACGCGGTTCGGCTTCGGCTCGGCCGTGGCGTCTGTGGTTTCGGCACCACACGCCCGAGCCTCGGCGGCGGACACTCGTGTTCGCCCTTCGGTCTGCGTCGAGGAGGAGGAGGAGGAAGAGGAGGAGGGGGAGGAGGGGGCGGAGGAGGAGGAGGAGGAGGAGGAGGAGGAGGAGGAGAGGAGAGGAGGAGGAGGAGGA